>CAMOHE010028571.1:0-10314 GCA_946598075.1 Artocarpus hirsutus | reverse complement strand
AAATCATATAATCATACAAAAATATTACACAATAAAAGTTCAACAAATTTACTGTTTAAATAGTCTAATACCTAGCATCCATAAAAATTCCATAACACATAAAATATTAATCAAATCATCACCAAATTTTCCAGTCTAATACTTAACATATATATAAACATATTCACCAAATTTCTTCCAAAATAACCTTAATTTGCATTATGAACAAAAATGACATTTTTATGCAACATAAACAATCAACAACACATTCCTATGAGGTGCAGAGCATGAACAATTAATATCTCAGCCTACGTAACATGAAATGGCACGAAATTTGGAGCAACATCACATAACATATTCATGAAAATCATATTAAAATTTCAGAGCAAACAAAAATTTGTAGGCAAAGATATAAGGGTCGGAACATAGAGACAATTCAACATTACTGTTTAGCATAAATCAGCAGTAAGTGACAGAGAGAAGAAAATTCATAAATTTTCATAGAAAAATCCAATTGAGGTGAAATTTTGAGGGTTAACACATAACACATACATGAAAAACATATTAAAAATTTAGAGCAAAACAAAATTCCTAGACGAAGATATAGCCTCCGAATTAAAGAGAATAAATGCCGAAAAGAATGAGCCCTTACCTTAGAACGATTTCTTCTCAAAACTCCTTGAATTAATGCCAAAGAAATTACAATATTTCTAACAAATAATAGCAGGGGAAATTTGAGAGGGAGAAGAAGAAAGATGAACAAGATGAAGAGAAAAAGAATGAGAGAGAAAGGGAGAACGTAAGAGAGAATACGTGAGAGGGAGAGAGAGAGAAAAAAAAAGTTATAAAAAAATAAATTTGTTTACGTTAAAAAGAAACTCCCACTCTTTACATTAATCAGAATTTTCTGATTAAATTCAAGGCATAATTCGTGGGGAAGTGGAGAGGATTGAGGAAGAGTTTTTACTTGAAAACAAAAATGATGGAGGAGATCAACTATTTCTTATTAAATCAGAATTCTTTTTACGTGAAATGGAGTGATTTCTGGGGGAATTAAGTTTTGAATTTGATAGCAAATTTTTCCCCAAATGGGCATGCATAATCTTGGAAAAAATTGAGGAGAGTTTGGGAAGAGTCAACCAATCTTTCAAACTTACCATATTTCGAGTCTTAAAAAAAAAAGTCAAAAATTCCATTACCATAATTAAAAAAAATCAATCCAATAATCATTATCTAATCACATATTTATCTCAATCACAAAATTTGGAGAGATTTTTGCTGACTACTCGTCAACTTTTATCGGCTTGCGATCTCTTACTTCGGCCTGCCGATCTTGTGAAGTCTAGCCTACCGATGATATACCAACGGCTTGTCGTTCCGAGAGGATCATTTCAGCCTGTCGAACTAAATGGTCTGGCTTACCGATTTGCCCTAACATACCAAAAATCATCCAAAACATTAAATTATCATAAAATTATGATTAAACATATAACATTAATAGCATGAACATTTAAGCACATCAATTCCACGTGAGTGTCACCTGTCATAGCACTTAAAATAAAATGGTTAGCACCATTATATTATATATCATACACATAACATAAATATAACACTTAACGTTGTTATTAATATGACATAATCTGTTACATGAAAATTTGATGGGTGTTACAAGTGCTTTGTTACTTATTGGATAAAATTAAAATTGAATATCAAATATTTTGTTTCGCTCGCTTTAAATTATTGAACTTTGCACATAAAGTATATTAGGATTTTTTTTTAGATAAAAATATTAGAAAGGATAAATTACACTAGCACCTTTTATGTTTTATTTAAAGTATAAAGTCATCTTGAAGCAAAACTAATCACATTGACACCTTTTGATTATTCAAAAATATTATACACAAACCCCCTCTATTACTTAATCGTATGGGTTTAATGTGAATTGATAGTTAATTTTGTTCAAAATGCCAAAAATGCCCATCCATCAATTAAAAAACATTTATTTTTATTTAACTAGTTGAAAATGATAATTTTACCTTTTTTAACATTAAAAATGAGTTAAAATAATTTGTACACCCTTGCAACTATAAATTTCACTCTAATGAAAGATATATGTGTATTTTTTTATTTCTTTTCTCCAAAGATAATAATTATGTATAAAATAAGTTCAATTGATTGTTACACACTTTCAACTATAATTTCCACTCTCATACAAAGAATTTTCTTCATCTTTTTTCTTGACAAAGTTTCAAAAATTTAGAAGATGCCTTTTATATAAATGTGTGTTTTTTTATTATTTAAGAAGTAACTAGATCTTACCAAATTAGTTAATTATCATTTAATGCTTTATATTTTCATAAAATTTTAAAAGTACAAGAAATAAAAAAATATATCTTTTGAGCAAAATTAGTAATAGATGTAAAATCTTGAAAATTTTAAAAACAAAACAACATATTTTTGAAAAAATAGCTGAAAAAAATAGACAAAAGATCCTATCTATAATAAAACAAAGTGCACCTAAAAATAAATTAAAATAAAAAACTTCTCTCTCTATTTCTCTTAATAGGGTTAAGCTCAACAATGTCAGTGTGATTATTTTTGGTACATGAAGTATATCCGTAATTTAGGTAAAACATAAACGGTGTCAATGCAATTTACTTTATTAGAAAAATGATATATCAATATCTTATGTAAAGTTGAATTAACGGATATTAGTATTTAAATAGAAAGAGTGATAGATATATTAATTCTAATCTCAACTTTTGTATCAACTTTGAATTATCATATTTCATTAATAAAAGCAATCTCCTAGCTTTAATTTACATTACAATATTTTAAATGCCAAACAATAAAACAATTCTAGCGATAGCATTAATTTATTATAAAATATTGAGATTAGAACTACTGTTCCTAACATATTCTTTAGATAGACCATATCAAATAGGTACTATATTTTAAGCAAAGTGCTTTCCGAATACCTTGAGGTTTTTTTTTGTTTGGCTAAATTTAACCATGAATTTTTGTTTCCTAAACACATATTTTTTATTTGGTAAATTTAGGTCACTTCATTTAAAAAAACAACATATATATATATATATATATATATCTATTAGGTATCGTTGACTAAAGAGTAGAACAATTTCATTAAAAAAACATTTTAATGAAAATATATAAAATAAGACTACAAAAACTTCTATACAAAAAATAATATCATAATAGATGATATGTAAATTAACATAATTTGATATAAAATTGAGGAATGCCAATAAGATATTTCTTCGTATTTTATTAAAATCTCTAAATAATATTAGATTTTTTTATAGTATGTTTGTTTCCTTGCTCCAAAGCAATCAAAAAAATTGTTCAAAAAAAGACAAATAATGCTATTATTTCACTGGTTTGAAGTAAAAAATTTTAATTCAAATGTTTTTGCTTTGGTGTTTTTCTAATAAAAATTTTAAAAATTTTATAATTGATTTAAACTTTCAGTTCAACCCAATAAACTAAACGTTACAAAAATTAAGTAAAAAGAGAGAGAGAGAAAATTCACTTATTAAATTGCAGAAAAAAAAAGAGGAAAAATAAAAGCAAAGAACAAAACAATAATGGAGAGAAAAATCTATTGGAAGTGTAACCAATACCTCACAAAAAGCAAGTGAAAAATTGGCTGAAGATGTATAAGATGATTTGGGGAAATAGTTGAAACCACAAGATACAATTAAAATTATAAAAAAAATGTAAAAAAATTATTCAAATGGTGTTTCCAAACATCCTCGTAAATTATATGGAGTTATGGTCAATTGTTTATTAATTTGCTTTTTTTGTTAATATTTAATGATTTTAATGAATCATTTGCCGTAAATATCATCAATTGGAGTAGTTGTATTGACAAATTGACTATTTGTTTGTTGTGGTTAAAAGATTTCAACTTAATATGAAACTAAAGATGTTATTGGAGGTGTCATCAATTGTATCACCCATAGACACTCAAAGTAGTAAACATCAATAGTGTTCAATTATGATCAAAATGATTTAACTGCTGTCATTCCAAAATGATAATTAAATTGTTTTCGACAAATGATTTTGATGTTTTCGTCGCTCAGTTCTTGTCGATTTTTGTTGGATAGTATTTTTTACTTTTCCCCGCTTTTTTTTTTTTTCTATTTTTGTTGTATAACCCATAAAGTTGTGCTTTATTTCGTTGTAGTGAATATATATAATTTACTAGCTGTGTTAGGAGTTAGGCGCAGCCAAATTTGCTTGCGGACGCGTTGACTACGTTACCAAAGTTCCCACTATCTGACAGGCGTTGGTAATGAGGTGGGAAAAACGCCTGGTTGTTAGGCGCATATTTTAAGTACCAAAGCCATAAATATATGTATTTTAAAAAATATTAAATCTAATGTCGGCAAATTTTATTTGTTAATATTAAAGCTTACCAACGAGTAAAGGCGTCAATAAATTCAAGCGTTTAATTTTTTGGTCATTTTGAGTATTGATTTCTATCTTTAATATTATTTTAAATATAAATAAAAATACTAAATCCTATAAATAATACTAAAATTAATGCTAATATTAAACGTATAATAAGTTTAAAATACGTAAGTTTAAAACACAAACATAGATAATCTTTAAAATATTTCTAAGGATACATAAACATATATAAACAATGTCTCTAATATATCTAATAATGAGGGTTTCTTGGCAGAGGTTGGAAAAATAGTACGTAGTGGAATTTTAAAAATTTTATATCAGAGTATTTTTCAAAACACAAGTTTGACACACTATATACATAAATTGACCAGATCTTACAAACCTTTTAAATGCTGGAAAGCTCCTGTAGTCTGTGAAGAGATGTGCATTCCAAAAGGACCTCAACCAACTGGCCTTTTTTGCTATTCTCTATCCACAACCGGTGTGCTTGTGGACACACTCATACAGCTCTTCCACCAGGCAACTCACCTTCCAAGCAATTGAGAAAACCCAAAGCTATAGTTCGTGATGTGTAAACAATAGCTCTCAGAGGTTACAGAGTCTCACCAATAGAGTCTCACTCTTAATCTCTCAATTGATTTAAATAACAATGAGTCTCACTCCCCTCTTTATAGAGTTTAGGCCCAAGAGTCAGTCTTCATCAGATAAGGCCTTAAAAATTCGAATTAGAATCAAATCAAGATCAATATTGATAAAATTAATGTGAAAACACATGATCTAATTAACGCTCTACTGGCAGGCCGAACAAGTAGATCAGCCTGTCGAACTCGCTCAGGCCAAACTTAAAGATTAACCTGCCGAAATTTTGATAAATAATCCCTATGAATCTTTATTTCCCACTCGAGATTCTTGGGATAGAGCTTCAGTTTTAATTCAAATAACTCAATAGAAAAGTCATCTGATTAAAACAATCGTATCTAGATAATCTCTTAGAAAATAAATATTCCTGATAATTCAACAAGTTTATCTTGATTAATTCAAATTAATCCAACCGATAAACAGACATGAATTATTTGATTCCGATAATCCAACAAGTTTATTTTAAATTAATTTATTCACAAAATTAATTCAACTGATAAACAGACATGTATTTGATCCTATCGAATTTTTACCCAATATGATAATTTGACACCAATCACCAATTATTGGAAAAGCATGCCGTATTGTTACAAGATTATTATGAGCTAATAAAAGGAACCTGATGAACCTATATAGTTCAAGCTCCTGATAATTATGAAACCCAATATCCTAGATATATATTTCATAATTATTAACTCTAGTGCCACTCTACTAAAAGCTTAGAGCTACACTCTCGAACCATATAAAATTACGAAACCTGTATAGCTAAGTCTCCATGACATATCATAATGTATCGTATTCCTATAGGATTATTCATAATCGGCTTAAGGATAAGTTATGTCTTATGTTCTCGATTATTTTTATCTTACATTTTATTATCTCACCATCGAAAAACTTACAATCCGAAGACGATATACCATTCAGTTACACCTATGTATTCAAATGGTTAAGCACTTCAGTTTTCTAATTACAGGATAACACATATAAAAGGATATAAACCACTCCTAAAGAAGAGCTATGGATTTCATATCTATGATTAACAGGTCTACACTATCTAGAGTCATGCCTTCAACACACCGGCATATGTACCACTCTTAAAATATGGATGTCATCCTTTGGTATAGCAAAAGACATAAGTCAAGACAATACGTCCATTATTCATGTCAGGATTAAGACACAATACATATGATTGTCTAAAGTGAATCAATTTGCTGAGACAGAATTATTAATGCTAATCAATTCATTTTATATCCCAATCTAAATTACCTATGATAATGTGCTAATGTTTCTATTTACAGAGTCCACCTCTAATGGTCAAGACAAACCATCTTCCATTAGAGATATAGACAACATAACAATCTTTGCATGAATCAAGAGCCTAACTTTATTCTCTTGGTTGTGGGTCTTATGATTTAGGCCATCACTTTAAGAATCGTGTCTTTTGCATAATTTGTCCATCATATACCCAATTCTTAAAGGTTTAGATTGACAGTCTTAAACTTTTATTTGCTTAACATACATTCAACAAATATGAACGTAAAGAGGACAATATTTGGTATATAAATAATAAATAAATTCTTTATTAATGAAAATGTCTCCAAAAACATATTATATTTTTACTCCTTAGGGCATACATGTCCAACATCATCATCATCTTGTGAAGGGTCCTGAACCGAAAAGCAAGAATTGAATTGATGTTTAGGCTGATATATTTGTTGCGCTGAAGAAGTAGGATGTTGTTGCATTAGTGGAGTGGGGCATTTGTGATCGTGATGATAGAGTGTATTGTTAAGGAAAGCTAGTTGGATGGAATTGAGCAAATCATCTACAGAACGTCATGTTTAACGTAGCCATTACATAGTGGATGAATGTTATTTGTGTATCAAGCCTCTTCCTCAGCTCTTGTACTTTAGCATTTTCGTTGTGTGGACCTCCAAAAGTGGAAGATCCTTGCCATACTCTCCTTCTCCCTTTGATGTATCTAGAACGAGGCTTATGGATTTGTTGAACAATCTCCTCTTTAGATAGAGGAGGTTACTAACTTGATGTTGCATTAAAAGATTAGCTGGATCACGCATCATGAAGTACCACTATTTGATTTAGAAAAATGTCAATTACAAAAATGTACATAAAACTTAATTTAATTGCTAAATCACAAAAAATTAATTAAACTTAGTAGCTCACATCCGCCTTTGCTTGCGGCACACACCATTGGCCTGTAACTTTATCAGAGTACATGTGTTGATGAAATACTATGTCACCTAGAAACTCATTAGTGATAGATTCAACCTGTACCAATATTTTAAAGTTATAGTGACAAAATGAAAAAAAAAAATATAAATAATGAAAAAATTTACCTACCAAACTAGCATGACGTGCAAAGTATGATTTTGACCATGCTTGTTGTTGTAGTATTTTTGCCTTGAGATTTCTTGAATTTACCTTTGATATTTATTTGAAAAAAAGAACAAATTATCAAGAAAAAAAAGATATTGTCATTAGCAAATATAAATAAATGATAGAGGGAGAGTTTTGTAACTAACTATTTTTTTTTAGTAGTCCAATGTCATAAAGCATTTTCCAAGCATCATGTTTAGTAACATCTGGATGGGGCAAATTCTTTGCAATATTTGGTTTGAGTTTTCTGCCGATATCCCTAAAGCACCCACACAATGTAGTAGACCGCCAATATCTAAGCAGATGTGCCATGTGCGAATCCATGGACTTTCTGATGAGGTTTGTCATTTTAAAATGATACTTTTTTCGCACAACAAAGTATGAGTGATAATCAATATTGTATAGCTAATATGACTTTTTAATGAAAGAGAAAATAATTCTACTCACCAACATCCCTTCATGAATTGGGTTTTTCACTTACTCCTCAAGCTGATCAAATGTGTTTTTAGTTTGAAGTGGTGGATAGGTTCGAGCAAGTTGTCCCAGATATGCATTCGTTACATATGAAGATCTAATATTTCTTCTAAAATTTAGGTTTTCTCATTTATTACTCTTCATAAATTAGTGTAGTATGAAAAAAAAAAAGTTTAGTTTGAGCATATTTTAAAGGGAAAAGTTTTTTGTTAGAAAATTAGATAATAAATCATTTATGGGGTACATTGAAAAATGAGTATATAAGAGGGTTGCATGATGTCCATGTTTAGATAGGAACACACTTGAGAAGAAATTGTTTAAGGAGTGCAATTAGGGGAAAAACATATATGAGGGCCATTATTGGGAAATATATTTGACTAAAAAAATTAGGTTATTGCACATTGGGGAAAAAATATTTTAACAGTAGTAAATTAGCCAAACAAAATTTTAATAAGGTCCATTTGAAACATAAGATTTAAAAATAAGCAATAAGAATCATGGATTGAAATGCAATTTTTCAATGAGAATGTGCATTTTGATTAAATGTGCTTGAGAGAGAGTGTGGGCATGTTTAAACAAATAAAGCGTATTTTTTATTAAAAAAATTGCCAGCAAAATCATATAGAAAATTAATTGGTAGATACTATGAGAAAATACCAGTTGAAAAGGTTACATAACAAAATTTTTGAATAGAGACATGGGTGGGCGAAAAGGAAAGACTTCAGCATGTGTGCTCATGCACAAAAGAAAAAACACAAAATATCAAAACAAATAAAGAAACGGAATAGACAATTAATGAAACAAAACTCTCTTCATGCTTGTCAATATAATATTAAAGAATGTAATAGAAAATTACTTGGGAGTATACATGAAAGAAAAGTACCTGAAAGAGTAAGGCGCTTATAAGTAACATTTAAAAAAGATGTATACACTTTAGAGGACTGAAAGTAAAAACAGTATATTTAAGTATAGAGCATGTTTTAGAAAAGAAATTTTTTATGACAGTGTAAGTGAAAATTTTATTTTGATGATGCATGTTTAGAAACATAAGTTTAAAAATAGATTTACTAAAATGCACATTTTATAGATTTTTTAAGAACATAGTTTTAATCAAGAGTTTTTTAAAAAATTTGTTTAAATTCAAATTTTGGGATAGAAAACACTATAACAAAGTTAGTTTTTTATAAAAATCCAAAGTGGCCTTTTAATCTAATACTATGTTTCGATCAAATATTACATGCACACATAAATTATGGGGTGTTTGGCAAGTATGGTTAAAACCATAGTTGTAGCTCAAAACATTGTAGTATGTGAGAGCTTTATACTGCCGCAATTTTTTACTTTTTTTTACAGTAACATGTGAGAGATTTATACTATTTAAGTTTTAACCACACTTATCAAACAATCTGTTAATATAACATATTTTAAAAAAAATACCTTAAGAAATATATCAAAGGAAAAAGATTAATAGAGGCAAACAAAATATAGTACTAATTAGGGCATGCATGTTAGAAAATAAACCATAGGGGCACACTAAAAATTGTTTCAGCATAGAAATTAAAAAAGAAAAGAAGTTTTAACAAAGGTCACATTTTAAAAAATAATGTCTTAAAGGATTATTAAGAAATATAAAATTTTAGGGGCAAGAAGAGTAAAAAAGAAACGTTATCAAACACTAAGAAAGAGTTCACTTCTTTAGGTTCTATATATATGAGAAATTGTATTTGAATGTAAAATTAAAAAGTAGATATATATTAATATACATGTTCTAGTCAAAACGTGTATTTACATAAAATTTATATTAAGTAGAAAACAAATTAGAGTGTACATATGAAAAAGGAAAATGTTATTTAAATAAGGACACTTTTAAATAAAATATTGGAGTAGAGAAGTTACGAAAATAAATTAATTTTTAAAGGACACAATTGAAAGAATAATGTTTTAGAGTATACATGGTAAAAAAAAATTAAGTGGCAGGAAAAGCAAAAAATAGGAGTTTGCAAAAGAAAAACAGAATAAAAACCACAAAAAAAAAAAAAAAAAAAAAACCTGACAATTTTTGAATAGTGCCACGAGAAAACTCTCACTTATAATATAGTTATTAAAGATTATATTTGTGGCTAGTTTAGAAACAAAATTCATTTGAAAAGTTTCAACTAAAATTGATTTGAATCTTAATTTTTAGGTTAATTTAAACTAAATTGTCAAAATGCCTATTAATTTATCTATATTCATATAATGTGTCAATGCTCTTATTTAGAATAGCTTTCAAAAAGTTGCTTTTGCATTCATGAGTTCAATTAAAGGATTCTTGAAAGTTATTTTTGGCTTTATGAGTCTTAAAGCCCATTTGGAATGACTTAATTTAAGTTGCTTATGACTTATTCTATC
>CAMOHE010028570.1:36693-67462 GCA_946598075.1 Artocarpus hirsutus | reverse complement strand
ACCTCTTAAGGGAGGTTTGAGGTTCGAACCCGAGGGAAGTGAAAGAAAAACCCTGAGGGGCCAGAGGGCCCTAGAAGAGACAGTACGGATGCGTGGGCGGCACGGGGATGGTCTACCAATAAGAGCCATAAGTCTGGGGGCCCCGCAAGGTGGGTCCTATGGAGGCTTGAGGGAGTACGCCCAGGCCGGATGCCACAAAGTTAGTTGCCCAGCTAGGCAAGATACAATTGAAAAGATGATAGGAATGAAAATGCCACCTGGTGTTGGAGTTCGTGAGCATATACTTAAGATGATTGAACATCATAATAAGGTAAAGTTAGCTGGAGCCTAATTCGATGAGTGAACTCAGATCGATATTATACTCGAATCACTAACTGATATGCTTACCAATTTTAAGATAAACTATGACATGCGTCGAATGAATATGTCAATAACTCAATTGATGACAAAACTCCATGCTACTAAGCAAATTCTTCTGAAAAAGAAAGGAAGTATACATCTTTTTGAAAGCTCTTCAGCTCCTAAACTTACAAGCAAGAATGGGAAAAAGAAGAAGAAATCCAATAAGAAGACAAAAGGTGGGTCTAACAAGGCATCCTTCAAGAAGCAAGGCAAGCTTATGGGCAAATGCTTCAAGCATGGAATAAAGGGACACTACAAGAAAGATTGCCCTAAGATGAAGAAATCAGGTATCAATATGTCCCTAAATGCTTGGTGGTAGCATCTACTGATTCTTGGATTATAGACTTGAGAGCCATTAACCATGTTTGCAATTCTTTGTATTGGTTTCAAGACAAAAAGATGCTAAGTGAGGGACAAATCGTCTTAAGGATAGGAGCTGGTGATTTCAACAACAGCCATAGGCAATGTCGTTTTATCTTTTGATATTGGAAGGACTTTTTGTTTAAATAATTGTCTTTATGTTCCAAATATAAGAAAGAATCTAATTTTGGTTGGATGTTTGTATGGACATAGATACAATGTTATATTTGATTCCTTGGTAACTATTCAGAAAAACTAATCTTTTATTTGCTCTAGAATATTGAAAGATAATTCATACATAATAAGTTCTACATCCTATATGCTTACCACCATATTAGTTCTTGATAACCACATGTCTAAGAATTAAAAGGTTTGTTCAATTAACAAAACATTTATTTGGTATTTAAGACTAGGTCATATCAAGCAAAACCAAATACAAAGAATGGTAAAAAAAAATGAATTAATTGGTTTGTTGGATTTTGAACCATTGCCACTTTTTGAATCTTGTTTGGAAGGTAAAATGACCAAACAACCCTTTCTTTCGAACGGTAACCAAGCCTATGAACTGTTAGAGTTAATACATACAGATGTATGCGGTCCTATCAATGTTTAAGCTTGAAGAGGGTAAGAACATTTTATCACTTTTATAAATGATTATTCATGATATGGCTATGTGAACGTAATGTGCCATAAGTCTAAAGTCTTTGATAATTCAAATAGCATCGGGTTAAAGTCAAGAAACAATTCAGAAAATACAAAAATTAAGTTTGATCTAATCAAGGTGATGAATACCTCCTTGGAACATTCAACAACTACTCATATGGAAATGCGATTTTATCTCAATTGCCTACACTTGGGTATCCTCAGCAAAATGGTGTAGCAAAAAGAAGAAACCAAACATTGTTAGACATGGTTAGGTTGATGCTTAGCTATTCGACCCTACCAACCTCCTTTTGGGGCTTAGCTTTAGAGACAACAGCAAATCTATTGAACTTGGTACCATCCAAGTCAACCCTTAAGACACCTCTAGAACTATAGAATGGTTGCAAACCTAGTTTGAGACATATACACATATGGGGTTGTCTAGCACATGTGCATAAAGGGAAGACAGATAAGGTGGAACCACGTTCTGAGGTATGTGTTTATTTTATAGTATAGACAAGAAATTTTATGTGGCAACACATGCAACTTTCTTAGAAGAAAACTATATGACTATAAAGCCTTGAAGCAAGATAGTCCTTGAAGGATTATCTCAAGACACTTTAAGTTCACAAATTCATCAAGACCTAGAACAAATTGATGATTTGGGTGGTGAAAAGATCCAAAAGGAAACATAAAAGTCCTACCTTAATCCTCAGCTAGCGTTAGAGCCTCGTCATAGTGGGAGTGTTGCTAAAATTCCTAATCAATATTTGGGTTACCTAAGTGGAGCCTTTCAGGCTATTTCATCTAAAAGTGAACTAGATACCAGCAATTATTGTTGGAAAACGAGTACGCAGTGGAATTTTAAAAATTTTTAAATCAGTGTATTTTCTAAAACATAAGTTTGACATGCTATATACATAAATTAATCAAATCTTACTAACCTTTGTATGCCGAAGAGCTCCTACAATCAGTTAAGAGAAGAATGTTTCAGAAGAGCTTCATTCAATTGGTCTTCTTTACTATTCTCTATCCTCGATCAGAGTGTGTGTGGGAACATGTCGTATAGCTCTTCCCTGATGACTCTTATTCCAACCAATTGAGAAGACCTAGAGCTAGGGTTTGTGATTGTGAACAATAGCTCTCAAGGAGTTTCAAAGTATCTAACACTAGAATACTCACTCTAAACCTCTCAACTGATAAGAATAACTAAGAAAACTCACTCTCTATTTATAAAAGTTGGACCCAAGATTAATTAATATTAAATAAGGTCTCAAAATTTGAATCTGGATCAACTTTTGATAAAATCATGTCTGGAATGTGTAATCAAATTATCGTTAGATTGGCAAGTCAAACTAACGGATCGGCTTGCCGAACTTACTCCATCGACAAGTCGAACTAATAGATTGGCCTGCCAAACTTACAATAATATGATCCCTAAGAATCTTTTATTTCCCACTTGTGATTCTTTGGATAAAGCCTCAGTTTTAATTCACATAACCTAATGGAAAAGTTATATGATTAAAATAGTCATATCTGGATAATCTCAAGGAAAATAAATATTTTCGATAATTCAACAAGTTTATCTTGAATTATTTTACAAAATCTATTCAATCGATTAATAGACATATATTATTTAATCCTATCGAATTTAAGCCAATCTAATAAGTTAACATAAGTCACTAATTTGTTGGAAAAGCACGTCATATCGTTACAAGATTTATTATAAGCTAACAAAGGAGACCTGATGGACCTATATAGTTCAAGCTTCGATAATTATAAAATATAATATCTTAGATATACATTTTATAATTATCAACTTTAACACTATTCCACTAAAAGCTTAGAGCTACACTCTCGAACTGTATAAAATTATGAAGCTCCAAATTAGCTAAGTATCCATGACATATCATATTGTATCGTATCCCTATAGAATATTCATAATCGGCTTAAGGATAAATTCCATTTTACCTTCCCAATTATTTTTATCTTATGTTTCATTATCTCATCATTGGAAAACTTACTATCTAAAGACCGTATACTATTCAATTACACATATGCATCCAAATGGTTGAGCGCTTTAGTTTTTCAATTATAGGATAACGCATATAAGAGAATATCACTGACTAAACCAATAGAGCTATGGATTCCATATCTATGAACAATAGGTCTACACTATCAAGAGTCATGTCTCTAACATACTAGTATGCGCACCATCACAAAGTCAGGATGTCATTTTTTGGTACATCAAAAGACATAAGTAAAAACCAATAGACCTATTAGTCATTTCAGGGTTAAGATACAACACACATGATTGTTTTAAGTGAATTGATCTCTATAGATGGAATTATTAATTCAAATTAATTCAACTTTATGTCTCAATCTAATACATCGTCACCTGTGATAATATACCAATATTTCTACTCACAGACTCCAACTCCGATGGCCAAGACAAGCCATCTCTTGTCAAGAATGTAGACAACATAATAATCTTAGCATGAATAAAGCACCTAACTTTATTTTCTCGATTGCGGATCTTATGATTTAGAACATCACCTTTAAAATCATGTCTTTTACATAATCTCTCCATCATATGCATCATTTTCAAAGGTTTAAACTAACAATCTTAGACTTTGTTTGTTCAATATATATTCAACAAATATGAACGTAAAGAGAAAAACATTTGGTATATTAACAATAAATAAATTTTTTATTGATAAAATGTCTTTAAAAACATATTACAACATTTTACTCCTTAGGGCATACATGTCTAACAATCTTTCACTTGCACTTAATGAGTAAATATGACATATCATACATCCCCATACTTCCACATGCCTCTCAAAAACCCTCGCAATTAGTGTCTTTGCGAGTGGATTAGATCAGCTAAATTGTCCTTAAATGCGATTTTGCATACAGCAACATGCTCGCCCTCAACAAAGTCCTTTATCACATTATGCTGCTGATGAATAAGCTTATTCTTCTTATAAAATATTGGCTCCTTAGCTTTAACTATCGCTGTAGCGTTATCACAATACAATGATACTACCTTATCTATGCCAAGAACTACTTCAAGATCCCTAAGGAACTTGCAGAGCCACACTACTTTTTTTAAAACAACACTAGCTGCCATATACTCGGCTTCCATTGTTGAATCTGAAATGCAATCTTGCTTGATACTTCTCCAAACAATGGCATGCTGCCTAGAGTAAACACAAGACCAGAAGTTGATCTCCTCGAATATGAACAGGATTGAAAATCTAAATCAGTATATCCTATAGGTATCAAAACCTCACCCGAATATACAAGCATATACCCTCGAGTCCTTCTCAGGTACTTGAAACTATGCTTGATTGCAACCTAGTAGTTCAATCTTGGATCTGGCTAAAACCAACTTACTATCTCGACCACATAACAAATATTGGGTCATGTACAAAGCATGGCATACATGAGATTACCCATTGTTGAAACATAAGGCACCTTCTTCATGTAATCTCTTTCTTCATCAGAATTTGGTGAATCTTTCTTAGAAAGAGTAATTCCAAACCTAGATGATTGCTCACCTTCTTAGAATTTTGCATTGCAAACTCTTAAGAATTTTATCTATGTAAATCGCTTGGGACAAAGCTATCATTCTATTCTTCCTATCCCGAAAGATCTAGATACCGAGAATAGTCAACCACAATTTGACCGATGATAACGTCCTAACATCATTGCCAATTGGCAGAATGTCATCTACATAGAGCAGTAAAAAAGCCACATACCCATCCTTAATGTGCTTATAAACACATGGTACATCCATATTTTGTTTGATTCTATAAGTCTTGATCACTTGATCAAATCTTATGTTCCAAGAAAGCGAAGCCTGCTTAAGTCCATAAATTGACTTTACCAACTTACAAACCTTACCCTCTTGACCCTTGGCCTTGAGCCCATCTAGCGGTACCAAATAATGGACTCATCAAGATAGCTATTCTGAAAGGCCGTTTGGACATCCATCTGCCAAATCTCATAGTCGAAAGTGGCAGCTATGGGCAAAAAAATGTGAATGGACTTAAGCATAGCTACAAGCAAACTCATAATCGATTCCTTCCTTTTGCATGTATCCCTTAGCTACCAATCTAGCCTTTTAGGTTTCAAATTTTTCATCTATTCCTCTCTTTCTCTTATAGATCCACTCATATCCTATGGGTTTTACCCCTTTAGAAAGATCCATAAGTTCCTAGACTCGATTAATCTTCATAGACTTTATCTCAGTGTTCATCGCTTCAATCCAGAGTTATGAATCAACATCCTCCACTATCTCTTTGTAAGTAGAAGGATTCTTGTTATGTTCATCTGGTTTAGCCAAAAAGGCCTCACCATTGAACATATACCACTGGAGTTGACGCCCAATCCTCCTACTACGTCAAAGCCCCTTAGGTTGTTGTTCGATTGGTTTTTCTATATTAATTGGATTGGCTTCAACCGAAACCTCCAAAGTGATCGAATCATTCCTTAACTCCTTGAGTACCACTTTACTTTAGGGCTTAAAATCATTCATGTAAATTTTCTTAAGAAATGTTGCATTTATTGAAATCACGAATTTATTTTCCTTTGGGTTATAGAAATAACCCCCTTTAGTCCCTTTTGAATATCTTACAAACACACAAACTTTCAAACGTGCTTCCAACTTATTCGCTTCCTTATACAAGACATGAGTTGGACATCCCTATATGCGAATATGGTTTAAGGATGTCTTCTTTCCTGTCCACAACTCGCGAGGAGTTTTATGAACCGATTTTCAAGGCACATTGTTCAAAAGATAACATGCGATTTGTAATGCATATCCCCAAAAGGATAAAGGCAATAATGAATAACTCATCATGGACCTGACTATGTCTAACAAAGTCCTATTCTTTCTCTCAATTATGCATTCTGCTACGGAGTACCCAGTGCAATTAAATGAGATAAAATCCTATTCTCTAATAAGTGTTCCAAGAACTCATCGAAGAGGTATTCAACACCTAGATCGGATCGAAGTGCTTTTATAAGTTTACCTAATTGCTTTTTTACTTCAGCCTGAAACTCCCTAAACTTGTCAAAAGTTTTGATTTTATGATGCATTAAGTAGACATACCCAAAACTTGAGAAATCATCAATAAAAGTTATGAAGTACTCATACCCTTTAAGTGCCCGAATGTTATGGGACCACAAACATCACTACGCACAAGTTCTAGAACCCCTTTGGCCCTATTGCCCTTTGACTCGAATGATCTTTTGGTCCTTTTGCCTTCCAAACAAGATTTACATTATGGTATAGATTCCACCTTTAAATGATTTAAAGGTCCATCCTTTACCAACCTTTGAATCTTATTCAAGCTAATATGACATAATCACAAATGCTAAAGATAAGTCTTATTAGAGTGACAGGTCTTAAGTCTTTTAAAGTTATTATCATTAACCTCAATGTTAAGCAGTAAGTCCATCTTAGATTTGATCAAATATAGATTATTTTGCATCCATCTATCACTGATAAAAGATTTATTTTTACAAATTATCACTTTATTATTAAAAGAAACTGAATAAAACTCTTTAAATAAACAAGCTAAAGATATTAAATTCCTTTTAAGTTTAGAAATATAAAAACAATCTTGCAAAACTAAAATCTTATAATTATCAAAATAAAGATGTACGTCACCCACTGCTTCAGCCAACACCAAGGATCCATCACTCATCCGTAGCTTAAAGTCTTCATGTAGCAGATTTCTCGTTTCTTTGAACCCCTATAAAGAAACCCAAACATGATTAGTTGCTCTAGAATCTATGACCTAAGTGTTCACTTGATGCCTTAAACAAACAAGTTTCAATAAGCAGAAGATATCACCTATCTCCTCGAGAAAAGAAATCCTTGCAATTCTTCTTGATGTGCCCGACCTTCTCACAATAAAAGCACTTGAGTTTCTTTGGGTTCTTTTTGTTCTTCTTCTTATTCTTGCCATTTGTAAGAATGAATACTTTCCGCTCTTAGCCTTCTGCTTCTTTCCATTCCAAGGATTAGGATTAGAACCGAATACAGCTGCCAATTGGCCTCACCACCCGTAGTAGTGTCCTTAATCAGATTTTTGAACTCCTATAACTGCTTCATTAGCTCCGTGAAGGTCACATCCTGCCTATTGCTTAAATTGTTTGAAGCTCTAAATGAGATGAACTCCTTTGATAGAGTCTCAAAAACCATAGTCATCTATGACTTAGCATCGATATCAACTCCATGGGCTTGAGCCTCAGCAAGGTAACCCCTGGCTAACATCATATGCTCCTTCATAGGAGTCCCCTGTCTTTGTTTATAGTTCAAAAGTTTTCGAAGTGCTCCTGGCTGTTTTGTTATGGCTTGGCCTCTAAACATATCTTCAAGATTATCCATGATCTGCTTCGTAGTCTCATAATCTTCATGTTGAGCCTGCAGCATGTTATTCATGCTAGCCGTAACATAATAGCGGGCTTGATTGTTAGCATCTTTTCAGTAATCATACGCTTGGATTTGCTCATTAGTGGATTCCCCAATAGGATTGGGAGGACATGGTATCATCAGCACGAATTTAAGTTTCTCAAAGTATAGGACGATATTCAAGTTCCTCTTCCAATCATTGTAATTCTCACCAGTTAATTGGTTTTTTATCGAGTATCAAAGATGAAGCGTTTTTAGACATTTTAATCTATAATAAAGATCATATACCAAATATAAGCAAACATTCCATAGTAGTTTAGTAAGATAACACAATCAAGTAAACAAAAAATTGTGTTTGTAAGTCAAAAACCTTGACAATGTCACAACCTTACAATGATAATTCCTAACTTAGAATTTAACAAGCTGCCTAAGAGAGACTTGCCAAATGTAATTAGGAACACGGATCTCCTCGGATTAATGTATGCCATCCAAGACCTGTTTGATCTAGCATATATTAATAATCATTTTCTTTGGCCATTGCGTTTATTAACAGAGCTCCTAGGGGAGGTTGATAATAACATTAACTTAAGATTACAACCATTATTTTAACTATTTTATCCACAATCTATAATCGCAACCTAAGGGTGTGCAACGATAAATCATGCTAAAATAAATTATCCTTTTAGAGATTCAACCCAATAGATGATGAAATCCTTTCCTGAGGGTTGAGACCACTATGTGCTACCTATGGATCAACGATAAAGGTTGTAGGTCCTCTCTTTGAAAACCTTCTCTCACTCAAGCTTTTGAAAAACCAAGGTTTTATTTGAAAACATGCATAAACAATTTTCAATGAGTGGTACTTCCTATTCTATATAACATGTTATCAACATACATGGCTAATCATATTATAATGTAGATAAGCAAAGCAATCATACAAAGCCACAAGCAAAATAATAATAAGCAACCGTAATATTATGGTTCCACCCTAGAGAAAAGAAATTAAAGATTACAAGTGATCAATCAAAACATATTATCGATTCTTATTTTTATACCTTCAAGTTGTGTCCATCTTCATGATATCCATCTTTAAGCCTATAATTCCACATAGATCAAATAGTTCACTTTTTCTATCATCATAAAATTTCGTGTTTCTTAGACTTGTCTAAAAAATAAAATCAAAACTATACCAAAAAACACACCTTTTCTAAAAAACCCATAGCTCTCTACCGGCTTGCTGATCTGTGTGATCAGCCGGTCGAACTTCATAGTTCGGCCTTCTGTGGGGCAACCGAGTTGAATTTACATTCTTCCAAAAACAGTTTTTACATAATTTTTCAATCTTATTTTTAACAATTCAAAAGCATAAAAATTTGGAGACTTAGGGAAAAAAAATAGTGGAAATTTTATCGTCTATCTTCTAGATTCGTCTTCACCCCGAATGATTATTTAATTTTATAAACTTTTTTACAAATTTAAAATTAAATAATAATTCCTAGATGATGATGATAGACCGTCATCTAACTATATGAAAAACCTAGAGACACATTCTAACCTCTAAGGAATCATAACTGGCATAAATTAATTAATTAACAAATAATTAAATAATATTTTAATCAACCATAATTAATTAATAAATATTCACTATATAATCTCATGACAACATATTAATATATAAAAACCCTAAAGTGCCAACTCTTTGAAAGAAAATTAAATTCAAGCATAGGAGAGATCAAGATCACATAATTTATATATAGAACATAATCACAAACTCGTAAATTTATGTAAAAACCATGGCTCTAATACCAATTGTTAGAAAATGAGTGTGTAGCCGAATTCAAAAATTTTTAAATCAAAGTATTTTTGAAACACAAGTTTGACATGGTATGTACATTTTATTTAATAAGATTTTAACACACCTTTGTACAGCCGAAGACCTCTTGCAATCAATTAAGAGAAGAATGTTTCAAAAATTCCTCAACTAACTAGTCTTCTTTGCTATTCTCTATCAACCATCAGAGTGTATGGGCATACATCATATAGCTCTTTCTTGGTGACTCTCCTTCCCATCAATTGAGAAGACTAAGAGCCAAGGTTTGTGATTGTGAAAAATAGCTCTCAAGGAGTTTCAAAGTATCTAACGCTAGAATACTGACTCTAAACCTCTCAACTGATCTGAATAACAGAGAAACTTACTCCTTATTTATAAATGTTGGACCCAGGGTTAATCATTATCATATTAGGCCTCAAAAAATTGAATATGGATCAACTTTTGATAAAATCACGTTTGAAATGTGTAATCAAATTATTGTTAGATCGGCAGGCTGAACTAACGAATTGGCCTGCCGAACTTACTCCATCGGCAGGCTAAACTAATAAATCAGCTTGCTGAACTTACAATAACATGATCCTTGAGAATCTTTTATTTCCCACCCGAGATTCTTTGGATAGAGCCTCAGTTTTAATTCAAATAACCCAGTAGAGAAGTTATTAATTAAAACAATCATATCTAGATAATCTCAAGGAAAATAAATATTCCTAATAATTTAACAAGTTTATCATGAATTAATTTACAAAATTAATTCAATCGATAAACAGACATGAATTATCTGATCTTATCAAATTTTAGCCAATCAATAATTTAACATAAGTCACCAATTTATTGAAAAAGCACGCTGTATCGTTACAAGATCTATTATAAGCTAGCAAAGGGGACTTAATAAACTGATATAGTTCAAGCTTCGATAATTATAAAATATAATATCCCAGATACACATTTTATAATTACCAACTCTAACACTACTCCACTAAAAGCTTAAAGCTGCACTCTCGAACCATATAAAATTACAAAGCTCCAAATTAGCTAAGTATCCATGACATATCATATTGTGTCGTATTCCCATAGAATATTCATAATCGGCTTAAGGATAAATTTCATCTTACCTTCCCGATTATTTTATCTTACGTTCCATTATCTCACCATTGGAAAACTTACTATCTAAAGACAATATATCATTTGGTTACACCTATGCATCTAAATGGTTGAGCACTCTAGTTTTTCAATTATAGGATAATGCATATGAGAGAATATCATTGACTCCACCAATAGAGCTATGGATTCCATATTTATGAATAACAAGTCTGTGCTATCAAGAGTCATGCCTTTAACATACCAGTATGCACACCATCACAAAGTCAAGATGTCACCCTTTGGTCCATCAAACAACATAAGTCAAAAAAACAGGCCCATTAATCATTTCAGGATTAAGATGCAACACATATGATTGCCTAAAGTGAATTGATTTGTATAGATAGAATTACTAATTTAAATCAATTTCACTTTATATGCCGATCCAATATATCGTCACTTATGATAATGTACCAATATTTCTACTTGTGGAGCCCAACTCTGATGGCTAAGACAAGCCATCTCCTAACAGGGATGTAGACAACATAACAATCGCAGCATGAATAAAGCACCCAACTTTGTTCCCTCAATTGCAGATCTTATGATTTAGACCATCGTCTTTAGAATCATGTCTTCCATATAATCTGTCTATTACATGCCTGATTTTTAAAGGTTTGGACTCATAGTCTCAGACTTTTGTTTGCTTAACATACATTCAACAAATATGAATGTAAAGAGGACAACATTTGGTATATGAACAATAAATAAATTCTTTATTGACAATATGTCTCCAAAAACATATTACAACATTTTACTCCTTAGGGCATACATGTCTAACAGTTATGATAAAGGGAAGAATGATACAGATGCAAAGGAATGGCAACAAGTCATGAACTGAGAAATGGAATCCATCTATTCCAACAAAGTTTGGGATCTTGTAGAAGCATATGAAGAGATAAAATCAATAAGGTGCAAGTGGATCTACAAGATGAAGAGAGGAGTAGACGGGAAGGTTGAAACCTTTGAAATAAAAATAGTTGCTAAAGGCTATACTCAGAAAGAGGGTAAATAATATGAGGAGACTGTCTCTCCTATGGCTTTTCTTAAGTCTATAAGGATTCTTTTACCTATTGCTGCACATTTCAACTATGACATATGGCAAATAGATGTCAAGACAGCTTTTCAGAATGGTTGTCTTAAAGAAGAGATCTATATGTAGTAACCAGAAGGGTTTGTTATTGAAGGTGAACAAAATATGGTTTGTAAACTCAAGAGATCTATTTATGAATTAAAACAAGCTTTTCGATCATGGAACAATCATGTATTGCAAACTCAACCATAGAGGCTGAGTACACAGCTGCTTCTGAAGCTGCAAAGGAAGTTGTATGGCTCAAGAAATACCTAGTGCAAAACAGCCAATCACTATATACTGTGATAATAGTGGGGTTGTGGCACAGTCAAAGGAACCAAGGCATCACAAAAGGTAGAAGCACATCAAGAGGAAGTATCATTTCATTTGAGAGATAGTATATCATGGAGATGTAGAAGTCACCAAGATTGTATCTATAGAGAATTTGGCAAATCCATTCACTAAGTCTCTTCCGTAGAGAGTTTTTGACTCTCGCTTAGAGGGGATGGGGATTTGCCAAATGCAATACCTACTTTAAAAAGCAAGTAGGAGATTGTTGGGAATATGCTAATTTTAAAGCATGTCTTGTATGACATTTTTAGTTCAAATAAATTAAATAAATTGATGAGTTTATTCATTACGTATTTATTTTTTTGAATGAACAAAAGCCCTTCATTATGTTGTATTAATTTACAACATTTACTTATTTAAAAGCATGTTTGCAACTATAAATAAAATTAGGCATTTATTTTACAATAGTTGTAGTAAAGGTCGCAGATAATTGATTTGTGTAATTAATTGTGAGTTACTAGAACTAAGTGGAGTATTGAACAGATCATATATAAGATTAATTTTAGTTAATTTTAGTGATCGTTTTAATAAAATTTTATTGGCACTAAATACATTAATGCTCTCAAGCCTGAGTTTACTATAAACATCATATGCTTAGAATTAACATTTGTTGAATTACTTTGAAGTGAGAATTTAGATTATGATTCAATAGACTCTATAAATTAGAAATATAATTCTTCGTATAGTGATTAACCAGTACAATAATAATGGAATTTTATGGCTTTGGCAGTTATTAATTTCCCTTTAAGTTGTTAAAGTAGTTGATCATTTGAAACTTTGGCCAACGTATTCTCGTTAGAGAACTAACATATTTGATTATGTTGGGGTGATCAATAAAGTAACTAGTAGACTTAAGATAAAGACGTAATTTAATTAGGTAAACGATCATACCAATTAAATTATAGAAATTACACAAGGGGGCCTGATAATCGATTAGTGTGTCATGGGTTATACTATGTGCGTAAAATAAATTCATAATCGTTTATATTATTTAAAGTGCAATTTCATGTCCATAGTGGAATGAATTTGAAATTAAATTTAATTCATTGTATCAAAGTGGTGATATATGATTCAATTAAATATTAGGTGCCAAATAATACAAACCTATAAGATCCCTACAGTAGCTTAATGCAGTAGTTATACAAGTGTATAGAGAATAAATAGTTATGAGCTTTGTGTAATATTTTCATACCTTATTGGGTGAACTACGTTGAGACCAATGTGCCTTCTTTTTGTATATATATTGAAATAATTTATTTGCATGTATTATTAAGAAGCGTTATGTATATATATTAACATAAACATAATGATAAAGGCATTCTGCCTAATTCTTCCACATTTAAGTGGGAAAAGCATTAATGTTTCATTATATATATATATATATATAATTACCTTTATGTTATATATACTTACATGATGACCCACCCATAGGTGGGATTTGCATAGCAACATGTATATATATATATATATATGTATGTATGTATGTATGTATGTATGTATGGAGGTATTATGACGTTTAAAAAGGATGATAGATATCTAATAGATGACTGATAAAAAAGGATTTTCTTTTGTAGACGTATTTAAGAGAAAAAAAAGGGGTCTGAGAATGATACATAGAATTTTCATATTTATACTCTTCGAAGTGCCCACACATTTGACTGTAGAAGATCTATTAGTGAAAAATTCTTTGAAGGTATGTATTGTCACTTGCTACTTCCAAAGAATGATTTATCCTTCTTGAAGATTACCCAAAGAAAAATCTTGGGACAATAATACTTACCATCAAGGTAACTTTCATAATCATTTATATTACTCACATGCTTTGATCGTAGCTTCCACTGTAGTGTTTATAATAGAAAGGAATATTTTTAAATTCAAAAAGGCTTATTTCCAATTTTTCTATACACATAAATGGTTATTTTCAGGACTTGTTCCTAGCATAGACTCTGTTTCTAGAGCTCGACAACAACCCTAGTCTCAGAACCCAATTCTAACCCTAATCTTTGAGCCTAACCTTGGTCCTAAAATCTGACCTCAGTTCTAGTCCTGAGTCTCAATCTTGATTCCCAAACCTTACCCTTACTCCTACCCTAGTCTTGAAACCCCACCTTGACCTCCGACCCAAATCTCTATCCCGATCTTGAAACCCAATCCTAACCCTATCTCCAATCTTGGTCTAACCTAACCCTAGTCCTTTATCCTGACCTTAACCTTGACCTTAACCTCGGTCCTATATCTCAAACCTGACCCTGACCTTGATCCTAGATCTCAACCTTGGTCTTAAAACCCTACCCAAGCATCGAATCTTGATGTCGAACTCATATCTTGACCCTAAACCCTATCCTAGAACTCGACCCCACCCTAGAACTCGACCCCACCCCTGTTTCTAATCCTAAATTTTACCCTGGTTTTAGGTTTCTAATCCCGACTTTGACCCCAGTCCTAAAGCTTAACCCCAACTGCAAACCCTATCTTAGATCCTGACCCTAGTCTTAAAACCTGACCTCGACCCTGATCCTAGAGCTCGACCCTAAACCTAGATCCTGACCTCAGTACAAAATCTTGACCCCGACTTTGACCTTGGTCCTAGATCCTAACCCTGACCCTGGCCTCGAATCCCACCCTCATCTTAAAGCCAACTTAAAACCTAGATCCAAATCCCAATCCTGACCCTAGTCGCAAAACCCAATCCTGAGTTTGGTTTCGAAACTCGACCTTGACTCCAGTCTCGAATCTCGATACCGAGCTTGGTCTAAAAAACCAAACCTCGACTCTAGTTTAGATTCCTACCTTAGTCATAAAACCTGACCTCGACCTCTGCTTTGAATCTTGACCTCAATCCCTAAGCCTGACTCTAAACCCAGATCCTAACATTAATCTATATTGTAATATCATATCACAACCTTGACCTGGATCCCGACCCTTGCTAAGTCTTAGAACCCAGCCTTGAGCCTAGTCTTGGAACCTGTCTAGATCCTATCCTTGACCCTGACCCGGACCCCAACCTCAGTCCTAGTTTTCAACCCCGGAAATCATCTTGAAACTTGGCCATATCCCTGACCCTGGTCCTAAAACCTAACCATGCATGACCTAGTCCTGAACCTCGACCCTAGCCCCAGACCCAAAACCCGACCTCAATCTCGGTCTCAAAACCCAACCTAAATCCTAATATTAGAACCTGACCTCAACCTCGATATGATGTGTTCGGCTTGTCAATTTGACCCTAATGGCGAGTATGGCTCGTCATTTTGACCTCAATGGTGAGTCCAATTCGACAACTCGACCTTAGTAATGTGTTCGAACTACCATTTGACCTTGACAACGTGTCCAACTCGCTAGCCAGACCCTAATGACAAGTCAAGTCTACTACCCTGATCCTAGTTGCTATAATGGCCTGACCTTGATGGTAATTTCACTCAGGCGATCGGGCCCCGGGCCCCATCGATGAGTCCAACCTAACCCTAACGGTAGGTCCTAATTGTTGTTTTGACCTCTGCGGGGAGTTTAATTTGCCGACCCGACCTCGATGATGATTTCGGTTTGTCAGACCATCATAAATAGTTTGCAACCTTAGTGAATCTTTGGTTGACCAAAACTTAAGATTTTGGTTTAAAAAAAAAATTTGGAAACAAGAAATTTTTGTTTACATAATTTAAAAAAAAAATGATAACAATTTAAAAAACAAAAAACAAAAACGATGTTATCAAATGTATTCTCAAAAAAAGTTTTCACTTTGTAATACCATAAATTTTAAGCTAGGGGTCTAGTTGAAATTATATGAATTTGTTTTATTTTTATCACTTATGTGTTGATAGTTGACTTTTTAATGATAATTGAAATTAGGCAAGTGGAGCTAATATTGGAAACTAAGAATTGTTATTGAGGACATTTAGGGGATTTTTTAGCTTTTGTATAAGTGTTATAATCTTAATATTTTCGTTGCTAATGATAAGATAATTTCCACATTAAGATTGAGCTAAAATTTGATTATTTTTCTGCTCATCTTCACATGCATGAACGAACGATGCGTGGCGCTCTTTTCCTCTCTTTCCTTCCGAGGGAGAGGAAGAGGGGGTCGCTACACACTTAAATAAATGATACTAAGTGGACCCTAAAGTATTATAGTATTTTTCTTTCAAAATTTAAATAAAAAAGTTAATTATGTCTCTAATTGCGTTTTTAAATGATGTATTATTTTTGAATTAAATTACGGCGATAAGAGAAGTTTAGTGTGTAGTGATAGAAAAAAAAATGTTATTTTATTCTTACAAAATTAAAACCCGCCAGAGCCAAAAGGTGGGACCCAACTGCTCGTGCAAAAACGCAATGAATAAAAGCAGAAAAACTCGTCCACGTGGTCTGGCGCTCAACGACCGTTTCCGGTTAAAAAAAAAAAAAAAACGATAACCATTTCCAGAAAGATGAAATATCTTCCAACAAACTCACGGCTTGTTCAATTATCACACAATTACTAGAAAAACATTTCATTACACAAAACACATCTCGAATGGCTCATGTGGCTGCAAACCCCGTAAGTCTCCATAGATTCCAACCACGTTTTCGTACTTGTCAATCTCAAGCTCTTCCTTTTTATCATCAATCTGTAAAACCCTTTCTTCATTCCCAAAATAAGAGCCGGAGATGGCAAATCTTTGCTTCTCAAACGACACCTAATCCCGCTGAATCCTCCACAGTGGTAACCATGTTTTAATCTCTCTTCCTTCTTATTGAACTTCCTTGTGTTTTCCCTTTTGCCATAGATGTAAACTTTTGGGAATTTATCTGTTCTGGGTTTTGAACTTCTAATCTCCAAATTTGGTATTTTACACGAACAAGTTTAGCTAATTGAGTTTAGTGTCTTGCCTCTCACAAGAAATGCTTAATAGCTTGGAATTTATTAGCTTTGATGGCTTGAAATTCATGTTTTTATTTACTGGGCATTTCCTGAAACGAGCTTTAAAATTTTGTTTGGAGAAGTATAATATATTTGTGCTCTTAATGTTCCTACCTGTAAGGTCTTTTTTTTTGGCTTTTGCTTTTAAGCAATAGAGGAAGAAAAGTAGACGTTGTGGCTTTCCAGGTTGTGTTTAGAATCATATTTTTGAAAAGAACTTTGTGGAACATTTAAACAAAACAATGGTTATCAACTATAAGATCATAAAGAATTATAAAAAAAAAACTCAGCTGACACAAGTTTCAAGCTCTTTTCCAGGAGAATTTTTGGGCAGTTATGCTTTTTTGCTTGTTCAGGAACCTCATCTAGAGGGCTTTGCTCTTCTAACGGCTTATCCAAACACTGTTAGAAGCAGAATTAGGCCCATGAAGCTGAAAATTGCTTCTAGGAGGCTATGCCGAACAAACCTTGAGTATCATTAAAGCATTTCCTTGTTATGTTATGCCCTGGTTTTTGAAATTGGGGATTGCACTTCTGATTCGAGAAAAAAAAATGACAAATCAGAAAACCACAGTGACTGCTCTTTAAGGTTTTCATCATGCAGAGAGAGTTTACGCTTATGACTTCCAGAATTACATGGATGGTAGCGGCTTCTTAGGTGAACCGAACAATTAACAAATTCACAACTTCTAACATTATTCCTAGATCTTAGGAGCTGTCTGAAGTGAATTCTAACAGAAAGCTGCTGATTCTATAAGCTCAAAAGGATTCCTTGTTTGGCTATTTTCTGGTTTTTGAACTTCTAGCAATCGTTATGCGATTAATTTCTTGTTTGAAGTGATCTTTGAGCTATTAGCTATGTATACTTTTTGATTGATTGCCTGCATGAATTATCATGGTTTAGGATAAGTTGCCTGTTGATCCAGGCTCAGGCAGCAGCAATGAGAGCCCCAACCAAGCAACAAGTTCTTCCCAAGGTTTGGGCTTTCCAGAGTTTCCAAGCAAAGGTCTAAACAAGCAAATAGCCGTGGTTTCTACTCTTGCAGCAGTGGGACTTTTCTTATCATCGCGACTTGATTTTGGTGTTTCTTTGAAAGACCTAGCAGCTGCTGCATTACCTTATGAAGAGGTTTGCCAAATATGTTAAACCCTCTATGATTTTTTTTCATTAAGTTTCAACAATTGTGGTTGGTCGGGACTAACAAATACAAAGGATCATTTATTTATTTATTTATTTTTAATGTAGTGCACTTGTATTTCCATTGTTACATAAAAATAACTTTGTGTAATATTGCATAAGGTAATGCAATTTTTTGTGGCCCAAATGAGAACATGAAGTTCTCATATTTCATTGTGAATGCCAATTCCATGTTTCATAGATTCTTTCTGCTCTAATTTGGGCAATAGACTTGGATGGTCATCCTTGCTTTTGTCAAGGAAGCAAGATATTAGTAAAAGACTTGAAGTATCCATAAAGAAATATATTCAATATAATTTGGTTCTGATCTTTATATTTTTTGTCTGTTTTCTTTGTAGGCTCTTTCTAATGGGAAACCCACCGTAGTGGAGTTCTATGCAGATTGGTGTGAAGTATGTCGGGAGTTAGCGCCGGAAGTCTACAAAGTTGAGCAGCAGTACAAGTAATCATTACCGTGCTTTAGCTAAATATTAATCATTTATGCACCTCCACATCTGCCTAACATTGTAAATTCTTTTCTTCAGTTGTGATTTTCATTTAAGTAAGTTCTTAGGAATCTAGAAGTTTGTATCAAAATTCACATTCTGCCTCCAAATTTTCTTGTTTTATTTGACTTACTTTTGACTTAACTTTTTTTTACTTCTTTTTTCCCTTAATTCAGGGATAGAGTTAATTTTGTTATGCTGAATGTTGACAATACAAAGTGGGAACAAGAGCTTGACGAGTTTGGCGTCGAGGGAATTCCACACTTTGCATTCCTCGACAAAGACGGAAATGAAGAGGGCAATGTGGTGGGCAAGCTTCCGAAAAAGTACCTGCTTGAGAATGTGGATGCTCTTTCCCGAGGAGAAGCCTCCGTTCCACATGCACGTGTAGTTGGACAATATTCAAGTGCTGAAGGCAGAAAGGTGCACCAAGTTGTTGATCCCAGAAGTCACGGGTAGATTTCGTGGAGAGTAGGAATCCCCCTGGGCACCATGGGTAATAGATGTATAAGGTACTCAACCCAATTTACTTGTATTATACTCATCTTATTTGTTACAATGGCATTTCTAAAAGCAGCACAGTTTAGTTTCTTCACTCTTGAATTGATGTGATTGGTGGTTTATAATGGTGGCATTTTCGAAAACTGTATCTAAGATAACTTAGACCTCAAGTCACCTTACTTGAACACTGTACTTGGTCACACCATCTGTGAGTAACTAGAAAAGTTCTTCAAAGTTCATCCATTGTTTTTCCCCCTGTTTTTGTTGGCAACCACTTGAACTTGTCAAGTAATTCGATGACAAAATGAAACACACAAGCTTAAACATCATTGGAATGGTAAAACCAAGATTCCTGCTTTCTTACAAGTTCGAACGAGCTGTTCTCGCCTTTGATGTTAGTGAAATTTTCTTGAAAAGCTTATATTGTGTCCTATTGAGCATTATATCCCTACCCTTAATATATTGCTCTCATACAATGGTGTGCATTTTAGCTTCTTTCTTTCTATATTTTATCCGAACTTGAATCTTGAAAGATCTTCTCTTTTGTTCCTTTTTTAATCTTAATATTAAATCTTGCATGTAAAATATTATAGCCTGCCGATTCTTGGTTCTTTTCCCTTCACATATTGGGATTTCATGCTTTTGCAAGGTCGGCTCTTTTGGTACTCAAGTTCTGAAATCTTTCAAAGTATAAATAAAGCTTAAGCTCAATTAATATGCCAAATTCCATTTTGGTCTCTGGCTTTTAAAGCGTCTGAGAATTAGTTCCTAATTTATCAAATCGTCTTGAATTAGAACTTTTGTCCATATGAAAATCTCAGTAAACTGCACATGATTCTCACTGTGTCTATTAAGATTTTAACAGTTAGATGGATAGAATAAAAAATTAGGATTATTTGATAAGCTGGTAACTAACTTCGTGCCATTTTATAACTTGATAATTAAAATAACTTCGAAAAAGTTAATAATTAAAATGGGTTTTGGTGACTAAAAATGAGATTAAATCTATAATAAAAATTGTCCCTTTTTTTGTTGTTGAAATAAATAGTCTGGTGTTGTTCAAAAGACGAATTCACCCAAAATGGGATAGACTTCAAGCAAAAGTAAGAAACACCACCAATAGCTGCTCTTGACAAGTGCATATCGCTATGTAGTGAAGGAGATCAACTTGGTCCCACATTTGGCCATCGACGCTCTCACATAGCATTGTTCAAGCCATAACTAAATGCCAGAAGCATACGATACCAATGTGAACAAATAACTAAAATAGAGAATTTAATGTCCCTTTCAGAAAACATTATCCGAGAACACAAGACACGTTATCATAAAAGATAAAATAGAGGAGAAAAAAAGATATTCATACTTTTTGTTCACGTAATTATTTTTTCTTTAGGAGAATATTGTGTCAAAACGTGACGATGCAGTTGGATTATTGGTTTTCTTCTTCACCATTCGCACAAGAAGAGCGGAGATGGTGGGAGACAAAGTCAACATAGGTGGCTTTAGACCAAAACTTGTGGCTATAATCACTTCCCTAGGGGCGGAGCCAAAAACATAGGGTGGGGTCGTTGGTGGCGGGCAAATTAAGAGATACAAAATGTGGACAAAATATAATTTTACAAAAATTTCACGGTAGAGTGCATCAAAATTCTTCACCAACGAAGAATATTATATTATTGTTCGTTGGATTTTAATTGTACGATAAAAACATATAATCTTACATTAAGCTTCCGCACATCAAATTATTTCATTCTATCATAAAAATGTAGTAAAAATAATAACTTTTATACAAATAAATCTCATCTATTAATTTCTTAAAGCCTTTAATCCTGACCTTGATTCTATACAACTTCAAAACTCTTAGAAGGTGGTAAAAACCAATGGTAAGAACCATTTTTATCCTAGCATGTGAGAGCTTTACAATATAGCAATTTTTTTAATTGTTACTGTAGCATGTGAGAGCTTTATACTGTTTATAACTGAGTTTGTGGCGCAGTTCCCACCACTTTGTCAATGGTTAATTATGATCTGAAACTCTGAGGCCCCCATGGCGCCGTCGGCAGCTCCTCACTGGCAATCTCAGATCCATCACCGTCAGACCACCGGACGACCTCCGAGAGGATCGGTGCAAAGAGCTGGGACATTTTCGAAGGCACCGGCGGTGGCGGTGGTGAAGGGAGGGGGAAGAGGTGATGGGGAGAGTAGCGGTAGCAGAATTAGGAGCAGGAGGAGGATGAAGAAAGCTAAAGGCAACAGCCTCTTGTCGAATTCGTTCAAGATCATATCGTCTTGCCTTAAAACAGTGTCGTCGAATGCCGACACGATTGCATCCATGGTCCGCTCGGCCAGTGCCTCGGTCACAACCACGATTTTTGCCGCTTCTTCCAAGGATCAGAAGGATCAGGTTAGTGGTTTTCTCACTTGTTTTTGTCTCTTTTTGTTCTATTTTCTCGCGAAAATTAATTTCTTGAAGCTGATTGTTTAAATTGGTGGTATATAGTATAATGAAGTTCGAATTCAATTTTACGTTTGTTGTGTGTTTTGTTAGCAGAGGCGTTTTCGGAGAAGGAGAAGGCATGGTGGAGGTGGCGGCGGAGCTTGTGATGGTCGGAGTTTTTCTTTTTGTTTAGTTTATAATCAGGTGTAATAGCTTTTATTTTTGTTTCTATTGTATAGATCATTTTAGGCCGTTGAGTTATCCAACGGTTCTAGCAAGTATTCTCTACCCGTGGAGAATTCTCCCGTCTCCCACCATAGACTAACCTACAATTTTGATGGAGGAAAAATACAAATTTTGTGAAATTTTATGGACAAAATTAAAAAGGGAAAAAAAAAAAAAAAAAAGCTACCAGCCGCCACTCTTGCCTGTGGATGGCTCCAGCCCAATAATGGTCAAAGCAATCTATAAGAAGAAAGAAAGGGATAAAACAAAATATAGCTAAAAATGGTGTAGAACTTGAATGACTCACCGCTGGTAGTTTTATATCATCATGTGGTAAAGTCATATGTGAATTTCAATCTCAAACCAGTCTGGAACAAAATACCAGCAACAATCAGGAACTCAAGAAACTGGGAAAACCTCAAGAACTCTTATTGCACACGACAACAAAATAGCACACTAGAGAAACACGCTCATATTGAATCTCTCAACTCAAGACCCGAGCACAATCCCCGACCAACTCCCCTTTCTCTCTCTAGACTATTCTCTCCCTTGCTTGTCACACAACTTTATTTTGAAGGTGAACTGACTAACTAATACAGGTAAAACAAACCAAAAGCCCTTTATCTGATTCAATGAACAATTGAATCTCCCTCATTTTACTAAAATACCACTTAACGGTCACTAACAAAGCTAAAACTGCCTAAATCTACAACTTGATGTGTATTTAACTTGGCCAATAACCTTGTGCCACATAGACCAACTAATTTCCACCTTGGCACATAGTTCCCTAGCCAGCAGTGTTCTTCCTTTCCCTTCACTCCTGGCTTCCATGTGGTATGATTTGCATAACAAAGTTTGTCACCTTTATGTGTTTGTGGATGTTCCGTGGATTTCCTCAAATCACATCGTGATTAAATGTAATCTTTGTGACTTACAGATAATTAGGGTATGAGTTTGACTCAATAAAAATTCGTATCGTAGTAATTTAAATTTTGTTCTCAATTTTTCGTGCTCTTGTTACGATTAATCGATCTTTTTCAAATAATTCGTTAGTACTAAAGATAAAAAACAAATAGAAAGAATAAAAAAAAATAAAAGAGGTGGAGGAAGAGGAGACGAGTGGAGGCAAGCTTAGCAAAGACGAAAATCTTTCAATTCATTTCCATTCATTACGCGTCTCTCTTAGAAAACAATTCTCTCTCCGTTAATCCACTCAAAATCCACAAATCTTGCTCAATCCCAAGTTTAACCTCTTCAAAGGTCGTGATTTTAGAGCTCAGATTTCGAGTTTGAGCCTTAACTTGTCTCCTTCTCCACCACCTAATTCCTCACTGTCTTCATCCTCGACTGCTCAGCAAATCCTACTCAAGCTCCATGCTAACTGTGGTCTTTGCCGTTGTGAATCACATGCTCTATAAGCTCACCCTTATCCCGATGAAGGAGTATCTTTTTGTCTTCGCTTAGTTCATAACTCTTCAACAAGCAATTTGAGTTCTGAGTTGTGTGAAAATTTATTAACTAGAGAAGCAAGAAAAAACAATTTTGAGTGTATTCATACCATTTTTTTAGTTTTGGGGCATAGTTACCAAAATTCAAGGGGAAAAATAAAATTTAACCTTAAAACAATTGTGCTTTCTAGATAACCTTGAAAAACTACATGATAAAAAAAAAAGGTTTAAGAAAAGGGCCCATGTTTGGAATTATAAGTTGTCAATTCCACACCTTATTCTTTCCTATATGCGTACATGATCGTATAGGAATTGCTGTTGCTCAAATGGCGGCTACCGAATAGTAAAATTTTACCTAATTTGATATGGAATTGCTACGTTGACGTCCCAAGTGTAGGCAGAGCTACAAGTGTAATTTGTTCATTTGTCTCACGTGGGAATAGTATAGAGTTGAGGTGAAATTAACCGCTAATTAAACTAAAAAGAAATTACCAAGTTATTTTCCACGTTTAAGCAAAGAGTTCTGAGTCCTTTTTTGGGTTTGGTAGTGCGTTTTTTGTGGTTATCATTTTTCTATAAGAGTGTATATATATATATATATACGTGACGAAAAATTGAGCTAAATCGACATATGTGTGTGTGTGTGTGTGTTCATAAAGGTAGCTAAACTATCGCTGTCTTAGAGCACCAATAATGCTTGGAGATATCACCATGAATAGAAGTATTATTTCTGCGTCAACGTTGTTTGTTTGCTGAAATGAGACTTAATTGCTACTGAAAAGCCAACTAACTGTAATTTGCCTCTATAAAAAACCATAATAGTTTATCATTGTTAATTAGCGTTTATTATATAGTAGGCGTTATTTTTTCTTCTGCCTTTGTTATTATTTTTGCGAAGAGTAGTTATAGTAAACAATTAACATGAAACAACAAGAAAAGAACAACAAAACTAATCCCTTTAGGTTACTTGACTTGAGGCCCTTTCTGTTGGATAACACGTCACGGTGTTCTAAGAACCTGCAAATTGACTGTTTCCCTTTGTTAAGCATGCTTCATTTTAGCATAATGAGGTGAAATCCCTGAGCTTTCTTGAGGAAGGAAACTAATAGCCCCTTTAAAAATATATCTCAAACCAAGAGTTTGAACTTGAAATATTATAGCAATTTAAACTTTATTATAAGAGAATATACTGTTGTAAGAAAATTGATTTGAACAAAAACTTTTGGTAATTCAAACTACGCTTTTAAAAGGGTTATAAAATTTTCAAACAAAGTGTGCACAACATATACATAATTGGATTCGTATGTGTCTGTGTTGTTATTAAGATGCCCTTTTTTCCCCTCCTTGATGGGTAAAGTAAATAATAATAATAATAATAATAAAATCAATAAAATGGACATAACGTGGATACTTAATTGATTCGTTGGTATGCTAATTATCAAGATCATGATCTGTTTCTATTTTTGGTATTGTCTCTCTTTCAATTCAATTGTGTTCTATCTATTCCTAAAATTCTAAATCTCTTTATTTGGTCCATCTTATTATTTTAGTTACATCTCTATTTCTGACTAAATTTTTAGCTCTGCTTCTGGGTGGGAGTGCATCCAATATGTGTTGTTTAGTGCATAAGCTCTAAACCATTAAGATGTCAAACTGATGTATAGTGGAATTATAACTTGAATGGTTTTAAAACATAAAAAAGGTTTTAAACCAGTCTAAATATTCAAAATTTGTACTTTGTTCCACTTAAGTTTAGATTGTTTTAAACCATTTCTACAGTAGAATCATTCTCATTTTTGTTTTTTTTTTTTTTCATAAAGTATAGTTTTATAAACATCAGTTCTCGTTTTAAATTATTATTATCATTGTAAACCTCTACATTCCGAAAGCTAGATCAAAACCGCCGTTTAAATCACACAATTTAAATTCCACAGTTTAAACCATACAGTTCTAAACCATGCTATTTTGAATCTTCACGCCAAAAGAACCCATAGATTTTTGGCTTTGGAAGTAACCGAAATGCTTTGCATTTTGTGTTTGAAAACTATTTGAAACCTTTCTATAATTTGTATGCAGATATATGCTTTATGATGGCACACATACAGGGAAGGGATTCTTTTCTTTGAAGGCTATTCCTTATTAGAAGACATTGATGGAAAAAGCATATGATGACTAATTTTGGTCCCCTTTGCACTTACTCCTTGGGAAATAGCAGCCTCAATAATGAATAACTTTTTGAGCGAATGTTACTTTATCTCAGATGACCAAAAAAAAAAAAAAAAAAACACACATTTTCTAAGTAAGTCAATAAATTATTGGTTTTCACCGTGTGACTAGCTACCTACCCACCGAGAGATAATCAAGTTTTATGCAAAGTTGCATTTACAATCATAACACTCTCTTGTGACATATTGGTAGTACTAATGGGCTTTGATAATCATTTTCATTTGGACTGAAATTTTGAAATTTGTGAGTTGATGAGCTAACAGCTCGATCATTCTCTTAGTGATTGAAATATGATTAAAACATGTTTTGGCACACAAATTTGATTGAAATATGTTTAATCAAATCATTGAAATAACTTTTATCAAGTGTATCTTTACTTATACATTTTTTTCCTCAACCCTCTCTAATAAGTTTTTATATGTACCTCATAAATAATTTTGAGTCTAATTTGCCTCATTAGAATGTATTTTCTTGAAGTGTACTTACTTTTATATATATATATATATATATATATATATTACTAAACTAAATTTTAGGCGAATAATAAACCAATAAAATAAACTAATATTTTAAAGAAATTTTACATTCTCGTAATTTGTAACAAAAAAAAGGAAAAAGAAAAGAAAAAAATGTTTACGCACGCGTGTAGCGTTGGCTTCATCTAGTATACAAGTATAAGAATATGCAACCAGGGTGTTAAACGCCCCCATAAGAAATTTTGGCATTTTCTTGAAGTTAATGATTTAGGGAGACAAATATTAGAGCTTAAAACCGTTAAATTACAACTAGTCTCCTATAATTATTCAACGGTGATGCTAATAGTAATTAGTTTGCACATCACTTTCTTAAATGGGCATATCATTATTGCACTTGCGTTTGTAAAAGCATTCCCTGTGCCCTATAACACGTATATTCTATAAAAATCTCTTCCATTTTAAGGTAATTTTGTTGCTATCGATCTCATGATAAAATTAGAAATGTCACCTCGTCTAGGCCACACAAGAATTCAGTTCAGAAGCTAACTTCCTTGATTTGCATTATCCATCAATTGGAAAAGTTGAGAGAAAATAACATGAAGTTGGCTTAGTACTTTGATATATGACTTTGGTTAGCTAGGTAGCTAATGTATTCTCCATTTCCAATCATGTTCAGTCATTTCTATGCTTACGGTATACTTATTATTTAGATTGCACAAACCAAAAGCAATTGTTTAATATGAAAATTAGGTGGTCGAGACTAATTATGAGATCAACTCTATTGATATCTTCAACTATATATATATATATTAGTCCAAGCAAACTAATTGCAATTCAAAACACACACACACACATATATATATATATATATGTATGTGTGTATATATATGTATATATTGCAAGGTTTAAAATGGGAAATGAACCAAGACAGTATAATTCACGTAAAAAAGCCAATTTCATTTCTTGCTTGCCATGTATGATGGCTCACATTCAAAATACTGCACATGCGTATAGAGTACTCTCTTTCTTGCCAGCTTAATTTGAGTCAAAAGGTAATATATGTTATGGGACAACTACTTAATGTATGAGAAATAAATATAGTATATATAAATGACTGCAGGTATAATGCTTGTCATCATCAATCAGGACGAAAAAAAGGAGAGAGAAAAGAATATTGTAATACTAAATCCCATTCTTCAGTTTGTATGAAATACGAACATATATATATATATATATATATATGTATATGTGTGTGTGTGTGTGTTCTTTCCCCGCCCAAATCAGTTTGTTATAACGTGTAAACAAATTAGAAGAATGCTAAAACCCGTCACAAAATTTAAGTTTGAAACTAATTCAAGTGCCTAAAAACTATTTTGAAAAGAAATTAAAAGGAAGGGTGGATCAGTTGGAAAAACACATCCACCAATTATATTTGGACACAGATTTTATACCCACTAAATTGGGGTATTACTTGATTGGTTAAGGGTTGATGTTAATAGATAAGATTGTTATATGACCATTCATTTCGGTTGAGGAAGAGAGTGTTTGATTTCGTGGGGCATGAAATCTCAACCAGTTTAAGAAACCTATTAATTACTTATTTGTTGTGGCAATTTTATTTTTTTTTTAAAAACCGAAAAAGATATCACTAGTAAATATCAGTCTTTCAATCGTAAGATTTGCAAAAAATAAATAAATAAATAATAATAATAAAATAAAAAATTTATTTGACCAAATTTAACGATTTTAAAACATACATTACCGGTGAGAGTTCTCACTAAAGAAGTCTCATTTTTTGAACAACAACTACACATGTTTCGTTTTTTCAAAATTCTTTCAATTTTTTTATTTGACCTGCCATCTGCATGGAAGTGTTGCGAAATTATTATATGGACGTTTTACCCTTTCTTTCCTTGATGCTGTAGTTGCACGGCATTTCATCTCGATTCACATGAGCTTGACAGTTCTTCTTAATTATTTCGTGCTATGTTAATATATTTACCAACTAAAATATATATAAGTTTGCTAAAACAATTTGCAAAGAATATTATATGTTTGCTTTCATAGGATATTTTTAAATTTTTTTTCTGTCTTTTCAATATCCAATATCAGCTAGTTAACTTCTGATATTAATTAAGTTCCAAGATTAGCTCTTAATAAGGTGGAATATGTTGGTTTGTACATGGACTTAGAAGACTTGATGACCAGTGCTTGGCACCTAATCAAAATTTAGTTTTGTGCATCCTCATAAGCATAAGTAACTATTTTCGATAATTTTAAGAAATGGTATATATCAAAAAAATTCTAATGAGAAAGATTATGTAGCATGGTTTATTAGATAATGCGCATTAATTCTTTAATCCAATGGAGGCCTTAACTCGTGCAAGTAATTAATAGTTGGATATTAAATTAATCTTGTAGTTGATCAAGAAGCATTTTATTCTATATGTTTATAAACAAAATTTTCCATCATCTAAATAAAGACATATATATATATATATAGATGTATATATGTATATATGAATATACACATATATATAAACACACATACAATATATCCAAGGTCGAATAAAATAGTGTATCTGGCAATGTACAAACCATAAAATGATTCAAACCAATATTATTATAGCATTTTTTTCACAAAATTTAAATTCAAATAAACTTTACTTTAAACTATTGGTTTCAACTCCGTAATAGTTATGCTCTTGGACAATGTTTATCATTAAACTGGAAAGCAGTCAGGTTAAATATTCGTGATCCTTAAGCTGTTATGGATGTAAGGTTTGATGCTTGATGCTAAATTAACTAAAAAAAAACCTAATTAATCGTTAAACGTGCTTTGTGGTTACGTACGAAATTACTTTATGGAGGTTCTTTTTAACTAAAAATTATTCTTATATGTCAGAAAATCATTGCAGTCTGCGTTGGCGCATATGCGGGCTTGTTTAACTAATTGGATACCACGTTTTCAAGGAAAATTACGTACTAACCTTGACTGATCTGGACTTTTCTATTTTGTAAATAATAGTTATAGCAAAATATGTACCAATATACATTGACGTGGATATTGATGTGAATATTTGTATACGTTGATGCCAATTGACACCTCTCTCGCAGTTCACCTAATATATATATATATATGTATGTATGAATGTATGTATGTATGTGCGTGCGCGTTGTATGTTTACATGCATGTATTTACTTGGAAGAAAATCTAAATATAAATATGAGTACAGATATAAATATAAATAAGTTACCTAGGTTTTCCATAAATTACAATATAATTACCTTAATTTCTAAATTTCACACTAATTTTTTTGCAAATACTAATTTGTTTACGACAGGCTTACGCTATACTAAAAATTTTAACTAAACCAAAGAGGGCAATTCTTTTTCATCATCATTTGTGATATATGATGCGTCTGAATTTTGTATGAAATATAATAAGATGTCAATAAATATATATAGTAAGTATTTGAGGAAAAAAAATAGTGGCAAATTAGCCATTAGAATGTAGGGAGTTCAAATAAAAAATATATATACGACTATAATATATATATATATATATATATAATGATATTTAAAAATTTTTAAAACCATTGCAACAAAAGAAAAAAAATTACTAGGCGGCACTGGTCAAAACTTCTTTGATTCTTATTATTTTCTAATTGATAGAGAGAGAGCACTTTTTTTTTAGCACTAGGAGAAGTGTCACTTCAGCAGCACCATAAGCTAGCTGCCCAATTGCGTTACCGTTGCTAGCAGCTTGAATATATCTGTTTGTGTATGTGAGAGAGAGTAGAAGTTATGAAACTAAGTTAAGACGTTTGAGGGCCAAGCATAAATGACAAGATAAGAAAAAAGGGTCATTTTTGGCTCTACAGTTTTTATACATAACACAAAAATTTTATATAAAAATTGTGTCGTGTAAAACCAACAAAAGTGACTGCTCATCCACAATCCTAAACCAACCAACCCCTTCCCAACACTTTCTTATTCTGTTGGGTGTAATTCATTTCTTTCTTTTCTCATATATCTTCTTGTGGACTACTTAATTCTTTGTGTGGTGTAATTTCATGTCCACAGATAACACCAACATTAATCAATTCTCTCTTGATTAGCTCATCATCTTTGATTCAGTCGCCGGCGCCGCTAGTATCCAAAATTCGAGCTGCCGCCACCATGGAGGACTCAACAGGCCCTGCAGGCTCTTCCGCCAATGATGCAAAGAGCTGCCCCCGCGGCCACTGGCGGCCTGCCGAGGACGAAAAGCTCCGGCAGCTAGTGGAACAGTACGGTGCCCAGAACTGGAACTCCATCGCTGAGAAGCTCCAAGGAAGATCAGGTACTTAACAAACTTGATCACGTTTATATGTATAATCATATCAATTTTTGCGGATCATTTAGGGACTCAAAATAGCTCTAGCTAGTAAATTTTCCTTTTCCTTTTCCTTTTCCTTTTCCTGTTGTTTTCCTTTTGTTTTTTAATTATTATGGATCTAGTGAATTTTTCTGAATCATCAAATTTAATTTTCATTATTTTATCGACTCTATTAAATCATTTGACGCGAATTTTTCTGAAGCTCTGCAATTTTTTTTATTATATTTTATCAAACTTATTCAATGACCATAATTTGTACTACAAAAACAACTAACGTCG
>CAMOHE010028570.1:0-32376 GCA_946598075.1 Artocarpus hirsutus | reverse complement strand
CGTGTAAAACCAACAAAAGTGACTGCTCATCCACAATCCTAAACCAACCAACCCCTTCCCAACACTTTCTTATTCTGTTGGGTGTAATTCATTTCTTTCTTTTCTCATATATCTTCTTGTGGACTACTTAATTCTTTGTGTGGTGTAATTTCATGTCCACAGATAACACCAACATTAATCAATTCTCTCTTGATTAGCTCATCATCTTTGATTCAGTCGCCGGCGCCGCTAGTATCCAAAATTCGAGCTGCCGCCACCATGGAGGACTCAACAGGCCCTGCAGGCTCTTCCGCCAATGATGCAAAGAGCTGCCCCCGCGGCCACTGGCGGCCTGCCGAGGACGAAAAGCTCCGGCAGCTAGTGGAACAGTACGGTGCCCAGAACTGGAACTCCATCGCTGAGAAGCTCCAAGGAAGATCAGGTACTGAACAAACTTGATCACGTTTATATGTATAATCATATCAATTTTTGCGGATCATTTAGGGACTCAAAATAGCTCTAGCTAGTAAATTTTCCTTTTCCTTTTCCTTTTCCTTTTCCTTTTCCTTTTCCTGTTGTTTTCTTTTTTTTAATTATTATGGATCTAGTGAATTTTTCTGAATCATCAAATTTAATTTTCATTATTTTATCGACTCTATTAAATCATTTGAGGTGAATTTTTCTGAAGCTCTTGAATTTTTTTATTATATTTTATCAAACTTATTCAATGACCATAATTTGTACTACAAAAACAACTAACGTCGGTTTTTTTCTTGGGGGTTTATTAATCAGGGAAGAGTTGCAGATTAAGATGGTTTAATCAGCTGGACCCCAGAATTAACCGAAGGCCATTTACTGAAGAAGAAGAGGAAAGATTACTAGCAGCTCATAGAATTCATGGCAACAAGTGGGCCCTAATTGCTAGGCTATTCCCTGGGCGAACTGATAATGCGGTGAAGAATCACTGGCACGTTATAATGGCCAGAAAACAAAGGGAACAATCCAAGCTTTGTGGGATCAAAAGATCAAGCTCATCATGCCAATTACAAGACGCTTATTACTACGATTCCGACGGTAATTTTCCGGCTAGCAAAACACCTCCTCAACTGGGTTTTACTAGCTTTGGAATTTACAACAACTATAATAATAACAACGTTGATCATGATGATGATGTTGATGATCAGTTCAAGCAAGTCATGATTATGAATAAAAATAAGACGTTAATGTTCTTGGACTCTCCTAATTCTAGTACAACTACTTCTTCTCCTTCTAATTGGAACTTTGCTTCTGTGACGGCTGCGGCGACAACGACAGCGGCAACAAGAAATAGTGCAAAACCGATATTGGAGGGTGGTTTTTTAATGAGAAGAGATCAAGAATATCGTCAGAGGGATCATTTCTTTAATTGTGCTAGAAGTTCTTCTTCATGGTTTGGAAGTAATATTAATCACAACAAGAGGGTCCATGTTTCAAGCCCTTTTGATCATCTTCATGATCGTCAACATAATCACTACTACGGAATATTAAGCAAGAATATGCAGAGAGATCATGAGAAGTTGTTATTAGCAAATAATAATAGCTTTTGTCATGATCATAAAATTGCACCAAGAAGTACATTTGGATCAAAGTTAACAAGGGCAAGCAGTACTACAACATTGCAAGGGCAAGAAGATCATGATCATCATCAGCACAACAACATTGAAGCTAAAGATGTTTCCTTCATAGATTTTCTTGGTGTGGGAGCTGTCTCTTCTAATTCTTGATTTCCCAGAGAGAGAACACTTTTTTATTTAATTTTTATTTTCTAAAATGTAGTGTATATATGTTTTAATTAGGTAAAGTCACCTTATAATCATATATATATATATATATACACACATATTTGTGTAATATGTATTATGCATATGATCCTTATAATTGAGGTTGACGTACGCACAAATATTGGCCGCCAGAAGCAACACTAGTAGTCATTTTGCACGAAACTTAATATACAAATATTGAATTTTATGATCGAGCTTGTTAGCTGCAAGATTCCTACTCTTTAGGCTTGAGGTCGTGAAAAATCCAATTTTTGTCCCTCATGCTTATAGCACAAATATTATTGATATTAGTTAATATACATACATAATGCATAATACACACACACACACACACATATGTATATATATTTATATTTTTTAGTGTTGTAATTTTTCTAAGCAATGCTAAAAAAATATTAGCATAGTCGAAGAACGACTTTTAGTAAAGATAAAAAAGTGGCCTTTATGTTTTATATAACTAAGCTGAATTGTCATATATTAATTAAGATCAATTTGTCGCGGGCAAGCTTATTTTATACAGTATTATAAAGATGTCATACTTCGATAGTTTTGTACGTATGTGTTGATGAGACACTCACACATATTTCTGTTCGAAAATACTCTCTTTTCCCCTTTTTGTTTTTTTATATGTTATGTTTTAACCACTTTTTTTTTAAATCACTTATTTTATATCTAAAACTTTATTTAGCAATCCTTAAAAAAAAAAAAAAAAAAAAGAATTTTACTCAGCATTGAATTTCTTGTTCCCCATAACCAATTGAATGTGTTTTGTTGATGGGTCACCAAGCTGACTACCAAGGCGATAAGTAAATTTTAACAATGACGTTTGCTCGATTATCGATGGTTCGACCTCAACTACAAGTGCGTGGAATTCAATTCTAAGCCCTGCGGAGGCTCTCCACAAAGGTAAAACCTAGCCAATCTCATTTCAAGGTCTTTGGGCGCACTGTTTATCCACAGTTTAGGTCCTATAATGATCATAAGCTGCAATTTATATCGTTTCCGTATATATTTCTTGGATTTAGCTCACAGTACAAGGGTATAAATGTATTGCTCCAAATGGTAGAATTTATATCCTTAGGCTTTTTGCACAAAGACAAGAACAAAGTCCACCTGCCCTATATCAAGAATATGTTTCTATTATAGGAGTAGTTTAAAGCATGCCTCATAGAATGAATCAAATAGAACTGATTCCACTCAAAACATGAACCTGTGTCGGCGTCTAATACTGATCCCAATATCACAACACCAAATCTCCAGTCGGTTCCATTCCCAATCACCCTATAAGCCCAGGACCCACCAGCATTTGTTCTCCTTTATAAAAGCACTAAAAGCCTTCATAAACTTTCAACGCGGGACACTTTTGCTTGGGGCTAGTAACGCTTTTCTCCAAGTAACCAAAAGCACGTTATGCCTACCCATGTTTTTTGTTAGGGCCCAAAAGAAGTCCACATTAATCCATGGGCTCAACCCAAAATTAGATTGTTGACCCAGCGACTAATATGCCATAATATCCTCGGAATAATTAAATCTAGCATTTTCCCTTCTGTTTTCGCTCGTCAATTGTTTTAGAGGTAAATTTAAACAGAAGAAGACAGAGGAAAAGGAAGTTGTACCCTTTCAATATTTTTTCCTTCTTGGCTGTCGTCATATTTTACAAGCTATTTGTCCAATATTGATGGTCAATTTTATACCAGTCCTCTCCGAAAGCTCAAGCCCAACATTCTCGTCCTACAACATTAACGAGCTTGCTTCATGAACCTAAGCCATGCTTGAGGTCATGAGTAGTCAAATGGGCCTATTTATTTTAATTCGATTCTATTTTAAGTCCCACTTAGGAGGGATTTAAAATTAATTGAATTGAAATAAATAGGTGATGGAGGAAATAAAACCAAAAACCTTCCTTTTTCACCTTTAAAAGTGCCCGAAAATTCTAATATTGCCTTAGCATAACACAAGGAGTCAAAACCCAAGTCTACGAATCATTTTTGTAGCAAAAAGATTGAGGAAAACCCAATAACAGAGCACCAAGTATGCCTCTGGAGCACCCAATATGCCTCCAGAGGGAGGAAGGGCTCCATCCATGTCAAGATAACCTCTGCCCGAGTCGTAAGTCCACCGTTAGAGGCTCGCGTACGCACCTCCGTCACCACCTTCTGCTCGAATTTTTGAAAGAGTTCTGATAATGTGCAGACATTTCAGACTTGGCAAAAATAGAGAGACCTTGCACTGGAGGAAGAAGCATGGTTTTCAGCTCTCGAAAATGATGGTCAGCCTTGGTCAAACCTCTTAGGAGCATCAAGCCTAGAAGAGCTTTAGAATAATCGTAAATGTATGTCATTTTCTACCAACCCCAAAATCAACCTCAAAAGTACTTGAACCTGCTTGCTCTAGAGAGAAACGGAGCTAGCACGTAGTGTCAGAGCACCAAAGACTAGCTCCAAGCAAGCCTATCACCTCCACTATAAATACCCCCTATCTTCTTCACTCAAGATAACATGATCAGAGGGACCTTGGCCTATACTTTCTACGCCATTTTTGCTCTCTATAGCTTCATAAAATACCATCTTCCTCTTCCAAGTTTGTGCTCTTTAGACTTGGAAGATTTCCCCAAAAAAATCTTTCATCTTCACTGTTAGAGATTAGATCCCTCCTTCATCACCACTTCAATCTCTTCGAATTTTACAAAATTACTACCAAAACAATTAGAAGCTTTGCCAAAGTCCATCATCACCAACATTAGGAGTTTTCGAAGTTTAAGTCTCACCTCTCAACTCTTCGAACCCAACGACAAAGGCAACCTATGTTTGCCTTCAAAGAACATTTTCTAAAAAACTCGAAGCGCTCCAGAACTTTGAATGTAAGCTCTCCCTTCGTCGATTCATAAAAATAGCCTAGATCTGACAATGGAGGCAGCTTTGCCTCCAACACCAACGAAGGCAGATTTACCTCTACTGTCCAAATCCATTCCTCTATCAACCACTAACTACTCCTCCCATCATCACTGCTTACGCTAGTTCCTTCATTCCTATATTTTCATGTTTTCTTGACTTTGTTGTAGGTTTTTGTGGTTGTATAGCAACGAAGTGGGCTCTAGAAGCCTTTTTTGGTTCAATCTGGGCTTACCCATCACCATTACTCATTAGAGGTCCTACCAGAATCATCTCGTACAGACTCAGTCATTACTCTAGCTACGCCATTATCGACACCATCAAATTGGAGACTAACACGTGCTCTACCTTGACAATTCATACCCTACATATTTACCATATTCCAACATCCTTTTTTTTATTTTTTATCTTTATTTTTATTTTTCTTAAACAAAGATGTAGACCTTTTTTGCTACACTACAAGGAAAAAAAAAACCCCTTTGTTGATGATATCTTTAAAGCTGACATATAGCGACGACATATCGTTACAAAAAATGGCGATGACGACTGTTTGGAAAACTATAAATTTATGTCGTGGGGTCCACTTTTAGCATGGCATTGTTATCACTAAAAGTCCAGGAAACAAATCTCGTGGGAAGAGTTATGTGATGCCACCAAAAATAGACTTTTAACAATGACAGTTTGGCATGAAAAATCTAGTTCTCGAGTCTGAAAATGCTAATAGTGCCCAAAAAGATACTTTTTGGCAACTATAGGCGTCAATACCCAAAACTTGGCGTCAGCATATGCTAATTGTACTTTTTAGCAACGACAAAAGTTGAATTTAAATATTGATTAAAAATTTTAAGCTGTAACAACTGAGCAGGTAGAAGATTTTTTCAAGGCTTTTGTCATCACTAAAAGAATTGTCATTGCTAGAAGGTATGTTTAATTGAAACGATGTTGTTGTTTTAAATTATAGCAATGACATTAAGATGTATTGTCACTAAAAGTTCACTTTATGACAAGGTTGCACCCCGACCTTCTTCCCCATTTTTTGAAAATCCTTTATATCTCTACCCTCTTCTTTCTCTCTCTCTCTACCTACCTCAGCACTGCAAACCAAACCCTCTTCCCAGCTCCATTGCCTTCGCCCTCCTCCTCCTCCTTTATTTTTCCTCCTTCCCTTTGTCTCTCTCTTTCTCCCTCCCCTAACTCTCTCATTCTCTTTCTTTCCTTTGCCACCACCGTCGCCGTCACCCCATCTCCCTCTTCCTCCCTACTTTTTTTCATCCTCTTTCTCTCTATTTTCCTTCTTTTTCTCTCCCTCCCTCTCTCTCTCTCTCTCTCCATCTTCTGTTGCTAGCCACCTGTCATTAGACATTGTTGTTTGCCGTTGTTGCTGCTTCCTAGTTGTCTAGTCACCTCAGCTTTGCAGTGATTAAATGTGAGTTTTATTTTTTTTTTATATTGTGAAATTATTTTAATTGTGTTTGGATTTTAATTTAGATATGGTTAATTGAAGAAATTAAGAAATTGTATTGAACATGTGAGTTATATGTAATATGTGATTATGTAGTAATTAATTTTGAATGTGCGATTATGTGTAATATGCTATGTTATTTGTTAATATAAGTTATGTATAATATGCAATTATATTGTTTGCTAATTTTGAATATGTAATTCTGTGTAATATGTTTGTTATTTGTTTATTTTGATTATGTACAATATGCAATTATGTTATTTGTTAATTTTGAATATGCGATTATGTGTAATATGCTAACATCCCTCAACCTCCACTGAGTATTGTGCCACCTAATGAAGAAGAGAAAGAAGATTATTATGTTCATTATTATAGTTTATTTAAAAAAATTGTAATTAGCAGTTTTAATATGGTAGATTGTTTTTTAAAGTGACAATTGCAATTAAATATTAGATATATTATGATTTTTGTCTGTCCCCTTAAAAAGGGATTGTATTTAAAGACTCAATGTTAGAGGGTCAAAAATGAAAAATACATTTTTCTTTCCTTTTTTGGCTTTTGTGTACTAGTGGAGTAAAAGCTTCTCGAAGAAGCCATATATAAACAAGTCTTGGGCGTAAGGAATTGGGTTGATCATATAGGGTAGGATTTTGTTTTTTCTTTGGATATTCTCATAAATGCTATTTTTTAAGACAATTTTTATTCATATCATAAAATTTGAAAAAAAAAAAAATTATACCACAAACTTGATGAAACATGTTCCGTGTCCAATTGAGATATGTTTCGTATCCCATCGTAATACTTTGATTTGTTCTAGTATAATAGAAACAATCTTTATCATATCACTCCATATTCCTATACACTCTATAATGTTGAAATTGTAGACAAAAATGAACCTAATCCTAAGAGAAAAAGGTTAGATACAACAAACTAGACATACTTGTGGCTCTTTAAATTAGGTCATATTAACTTGAATGGATTAGGAGGTTAGTTAAGAATAGACATTTGGCAAAGTTAAAAGTTCAATCATTACCGATATGTAAATCGCGGAGGGCTACAAGACCATGATCTTCTTGAGCTAATACAAGAAGAAGTTTGTGATCCATTAAATATACATATTTTTACTATACAAGGAGGACTACTTAAGACGTGGACACTAATTAAGAATCTTTTAATAATTATTGAACCTTTCAAGAATGTTATCCCAAATCTTCTAGCTTCTTTCATTATTTTTTGGCTATGAATTTATCAAGTTCCTGAAAGTAGTGCGTAAATCTCGAGTGTTATCACAAAAGATTTGACCCAATAATGAGACCTATACAAATATAGTGTTAGGCTTTGGCTGCAATTGTGAAATCCCCAAAGTCCTACTAGAGAAAAATGAGCATACGGCGTATAATTTTCATGAGCTTGCAATGTATCAGACACATAAAATACATCTTTTAGATGTTGATTAATCAATCACCTTCAAACTTTTAAAAAGTCAAAAAATGATCAAAAAATGAGATCTAAATTTGTAATTGGTTCAAAATGTATGTTGATCATAGATAGTGATATGTAGCATGGCTTTATCATTAAGGGTACAAACTAGAGTTCTTCAATTGTTTTGTTACATTAAAAAAATCAAGTACATGAAACCATTGATCCCATCTCTTAAGTCTATGAACGGCTATAGTTTCCGGTATAAGGTCATGAGAGCACTTCCCATTAGTTCCGGGATAGTCATACATGGCAGGTTTATTGGAAAACCTATTTTTGGCCTTATTCCCCATCTTCAACCATTTTCCCACCAGCCTATCCTCGGGTCCAAACAGGTTCAATTTAGGGATATCCGACTCCGAAATCCATTCCACGAGGTCCCAAGAGAGCAAGAATCCCATTCCTGACATGTATTCCACAAAAGGGTTTTTGCTATTGCATGGAATTACAAAGCCATAATACAAGTCTAGCCGAGGCAATGGCTCTAGAGACGATGCCAATGGCTTGAGTCGGATAAAAACATCGTCATCTGCTTTCATGATGTAGTCGTATCGATTCTTAAGGATTTTTGGAAGAGAAGAAAAATAGGTGTAAGTTTTTCCCTCGTTCATGTTCTCGGTGCAATTAAGGACAATAACATCATCGTAACGGAGGATTTCTAAGGCAACAAACACATATTGTTCGGGTTTAGTAAGGTTGCATATGACGAATTTCACGTCGATTTTTGCCAAAGGAGAAGATTGGATGCCATATATAAGGCGGAGGAAGTGTCGGCGGTCATAGTTGTCAGGGCGGGTTAGGATACCGATCAAGAGGCTGAATTTGTGGTGGCCGATTTGAGTGGTGATTTTTGTTGAATTATTTGGTTGTGGGGATTTCATTACTTGGAGATGAAATAGGATGAAAATGAAGAAAATGGAGATAGAAAGTGAGGGGTAAAAAACTGAAGTTAGACACTTTCTTTTCATTGTAGTTAACTTCGTTACACAATCTACTCACTTTGCATCGATATTTAAAGGGTGTGGAGATTATTTATTTATTTCTCTTAATGCTGAAAACGCTTCTAGAGATTGGTGCAATTGGTAACTCATCCTTAGAAGTAATGAATTGGCTAGTACACATTTCAAGATGTCTTAGAGAAGGTTTTTTCATGTGAAAACAAGCTTTTATAGCAGCTCTCTTTCGTGGGACTAGTTGCTTAACTCTCGTGAATAGAATGAGTGAGGAACCTTTTTTTTTTTTGGACTTGGTAGGACGTATCTTTATATCGTCTCTTGTTATAGAAAAATCTTTAAAACAATCTTATTACTTTTTTTTTCATTTTTCTTTTTTACCATGTCAAATATATGGTAAGATAGACGATACCTAATTACACTCAGAAAAACCATTCAAAAAAGTTACACTCAGAAGAACAAAAGGGAAAAAAAGTTAAAAAAAATGTCCACTGATATTTGAGCTCTCTTAAATTAATGGGCTAGAGTTGATATTTCACACTTAGTTTGAGCAGTTATGACAACATGGAATACTTTTTTTCTAGGTTTTATAAAACACAAATGGCACTCGGATTCCTATTATACTTGTATAAAACACAAACACAAACAAAAACTTAAACGTATACTTCGAAATGTGCTTAAAAGAATTCTTGGTGAGTTTCCCACTAATATATCATAATGCTGAGGTAACCCTGTAACATTATCAATAATGATGCCTTACAAACTATTATGCGAGTATTAGTGAAGAGTTTGTCACTAGAAAATATTCCCACCCACAATCTCTCTCTTTCTTTCCCTTTACTCCTCATTTCATTTATCAAAATGGGATATAAATAAATAAAATGAAGATAAAACCTTAGAACAATCACTGAAAAAGGCTTTCAAAGTGGACCAAAATCCAACCTTTGAATTCCCCTTCCGTTCACCTTTCCCCAATTCCAAGACCCAAAAACCCACACTTTCAAACAGTCCAATTTTGCAACTTTTCAAAAAGGGAAGGGGACAGCCTGTTGACCCACTAAAGACTAAAAAAACAAATGCCACTTCTTTTAGGGAAAATGGTCAGTCTTATGGTATGAAATCTTGGCAATTCAAGCATTATAATATCGCGCTAATCATTTTTATCACTAAATCCTTGTGCTTTTTCATGGGATTAGAGTCCAATATGACATCTTGTCCAATTGACCCTAGCCATCTACGGCTAATGTAACAAACCCAATGATAACCATTCAAATCTTCCATTTAGTTTATATACATATTTATTTTTATATATTTAAAAAAAAAAACGTATTCTCTGTCATGTGTTTCATGATTGGCTATTATTTATATTTCTTTTTCTCACGGTTTTTTCTTTTTGAAAGATTATTTTGAGGCTACAATTTTTTTTTCTTTGACGTTGCTCGGAAAGTCATAATGTCATATATATGGACATATTGTCAGTCAAAGTAGGCTAAAGATAGGTACTTAAATAAATAGTGACTTTGACGGATAGATTGAACTATTTGGTGTCACTATACCTCATCATATCAAAATAACTCGGTGTAGTGACACTGAATAGTAGTTAATAGTGACACTTTGTTCCGAGTTAATAGCTGCCTCATTCTAGTGAACAATGCCTACAACTTTGCTCCAGGCGAGAAGACTACGCTCAACTCAACTAGAAATCAACACTTACAAGTCACTTGAGACAGCAGTTGAAGTGGTTAGATAAAACCAATATCAGTTTAAAATATCGTAGCTATTGAGAGTTTTTAATTGCAGACAGTTAAAACTATGGTTCTAATTGTGTGTACTAAACAAAGGCTTAAAAGGTAAAATTAAGGAAAAAAAAGTGCCTTTCTTTCACCCATCCCTTCTTATTTATAGGGGTTGGTAGGCATGAATTTAAGCCGTATTTGATCTTATTAAAATGAGTTGGTTTTCGTAATATATTGGTTTTAAGTTATTGCATGTGGACACACACGTTCATTATTCGTCTACGAATTACTTTGTGAGGTCTGCATTTACTTATATTGGTCAAATTCTTAGTCTAATTATTGACTCGTAGTCTCATTATAAGCGTTTTAGTGTCTAATTTTGAGTGTTTTGTGGTATGATAAGTTCACAAAAACCATACATACAGCTCAAGCGCATTGTATCCTACTTAACCTGCAATCTTATATCTTTAAATTGGCTATTTTATTAAAGGAATTTCTAAAGTAAGTAGTATCATTTTTTTTATTAATAGTCGGAACTATTTTTTAACAACCTTATCTATAAGTGTCTCTGTCAAATATTTGCAGTGTCTAATAGAAAACTGCTCATATTGATTGACCGGATAATTGAAAAATTAATTCCATGACTCAAAATAACATACCTTCCAAATAGTAAAAAGAGACAATTACTACCATGATAAAATTTCCTTTTATTAAAACAAGTGCACCTTGAGGGGTTTTATGTTACGGCGTCATCCCAAAATATGTTTCCATTCCACTCTAGATTTTAATTACAACCTTGAGTACTGTCCATCCATATAAACACATTTAATTTGAGGTTAAAAAAAAAAAAAGAAAGCTTTGGATTTTGTATCAATAATGTTCTGCTTTCACCTTCAGATATTTACTAAGCCCCTTGTCTGGCATAGTGGTAGGAACCGACCTTCAGATATTTACTAAGCCCCTTATCTGGCATAGTGGTAGGAACCACGGTTTCCACCATAAACTCAATTATGAACTGTATAAAGCTTTCACATGCTACAGTAACAAAAAAAAATTTGCTACAGTGTAAAGCTCTCACATGCTACAATAAAAATAGTTTTAACCAACGGTTCCTACCACCTTCTGAACACACTTAGATTTGTTTTATTCTTTTTCTTTGCACAGTGAAATGTAAAAGGTCTCGAACTCATATATTGGAATGACATTTTGTCGCTGCATGAAAGGATATTCGATATCTATGGGAAGTATTCTCGTTTTTTTCTTATTTTTGTTTTCCTATATATGGTTTTTCAGAGCCTAAATGCCTATGCATTTTCTATTGATATGCATTCTCGTTTTTTTCCTTTATTTTTGTTTTCCTATATGGTTTTCCTGAGCCGAACTACGTTTGCATTTCATATATCAAAATAAAAAATGAAAAGACAAGTTTTTATGATGGGATAAAAAAGAACACGAAAAGAGTATACCTAGTGAAATAATTAGCTGATTTGCCTGCTGGCTCAACGAACATGTAATCTTGGGGCAACTCTAATCAAGCACCAAATTGGTGCATCTCTGGCTCTCCAATTACGCGCTAGACGCCAAGACCATCTTGGCGTTTGCTACAATGCTACGCTAAATATGGTTCAAATGGCGCTACTGTATTATATGCTTTTTTAAGATTTTAAAATTAGAAAAATAACCCTAAAATATGTGTAGTTCTTAACTTTTACCCAGTTGCGTAGATTCAACAATATTTTTTCCTTAATCTTTTTAAAATTATTTAAAAATTATGTTTAATTTATAATTTTTTTTAATTTAGTACTATTTATGTTAACATGTAATAATGTGACCAAACTGATGTGTAATATTCAATAAAAAAAATTAAAAAAAAATGCAATTCAAACATGTTTAAATTATAATGTTTAAGTAGATTTTTTTTTGTTAATTTAACTACATATTTTTTTGTAACAGTCGGTCAAATTAATAATATATTTTATGTATTAATATAAAAAAATAATTAGTAAGAACATAATTGGTTAAATAGACTAAATGTTGGTAATTAAAAGAAATTAATATATAGGAAATATTCTGTTCGAGGCAACTTGTGATGTTATTAGGTTAAAGATGAAGATTAAGTTTGATGCTAAAATTGCATTATTTTGGTGCAATAGCAGCACCACAATAATGCAACGAGTTGGATATGACCTTAGAATGAGTTTCTAAATTTTCACAAAGATAAACCCTACTTATGGGTCCCTTATTTCAAGACCTACTCTTTTTATCATTGTTGCCTTATAGTACTATAGGGGACCTATTTAAAATATTTTATTTTTTATAAGATTTCGCAATATATTACGGTTTTTGGTACAGTGTAAAGCTTTCAAATACTACAGTGTAAAACAATAAGTAGGTACAACATAAAACTTTGATATGCTACAATATTTGAACTAAAAATTTTGGTTTAAATTAATGCGTCAAACACCCTTTTTGTTGCACTTAATAAAAAATCTATATTTTTATTTTAAGATGCCTAGCACTAGTGAAATTAACACCCCTTTTTTTTTCCCTCTTATCTCCCCATATACTTGCGTAGGCATAACGAAAGGTCCTATATATTGCCTTTGTCTATAATTTGGAGTACAAAAAACTTGCATTATCTAGGCGTGGTTGATAAGTCATTTTCCTACTACTTGAAGGAGAGAATAGATCTTAGCTCTTACAAGAATGTGACGTGTCATGGTTAGTGGCTCCATTATGCTTGCTCATCAAACGTGGTGGGAAAATGACTCTTGCTATATGTCTCACTCTTAGTCTTTACCAAAACATCAATTATATGCGGCTACGACGGGAGAATCTAGAGAAACAATCAGAGAGAATTTTATTTTATTTTGTTTTATTTGCTAAAAGAGAAATTTTACAATGAGTACACTAATTTGTTCTCATTAATGAGACCCTTTTCCTATCTCACGGTTAAAAATTCAACAAGTTCACTAATCTCAAAATGAGCCAAACACACAAAATTCATTTAAAACACAAAAATCAAAATTAAAAAAAAAAGAAGTTACCACGACACCACCACCGGTTTGGGAAGAGGAGTCGTGATGACCCAAGAGTGGGTCGACCTCAGTGCTAGATCGAGCATAGCGGTCGCTATTCCGTCATGTAGGCGAGGAAGAAGTCGTGACCCCATCGTGACCACTGTGGGTTCGTCGTGACCCCATTGCAATGCGATTCCATCGATGATGACACCAGATCTAGAGGTCACCACTCCCCTTGGGTTGAGATTTCATCGAGGTCATGACTAATCACCCTTATGAATCAGTTGTTATGGTGACCGTTGTTCACGATGGCATAATCAATCATGTTCTATCGTGGCCCTCACAAATTCATAGAGATGGAGATCTGTTGTGGCCTTCCAAATCCGTCGCAGAGGGGGGGTTGCGACACCCCACAAGCATGGGGCTTTTGGCCATCAATTACACAACAACAAACCTTTTTTTTTTTTTTTGAATTATTTGAGTGGTTTTTCATTTTTTTCATAATTATGAAATTAAAAATGTTAAAAGATCATATGTAGTTGTTTGTATTTTTGTTTACATGGAAAAACAATTTTGGATTAGATTTTTCATCCAATGGCTGTGGAAAGAGAGTCTTATTGACGAGATCTTCTTAGTAGTTCTCAATGTAGTCATTCCTTGCTACAATCATTGAAGGGGAAAAACAAAAAAACCAAACAAACAAACAAAAGGCAAAATAAGGCCTTATATCTCTTTAATATTTTCTTTGTTTCTCCAAATTGGGAGTTGTGAGTGACTTACATAGAAAGGTTTTTCACAAAAAAAAAATCGACTTTTATAATTATGATTGTATTGTTTTTTATTGTAGTTTTTTGGTGGAATATTGTGAACTTTAAGGTAAGGCGTACAATTTCAGCTTCATATCTCTAGCAATTGTTTCAAGTGCTACAAGTGATCTATAGAGTGATTGCAGAAAAGCATGCCAAGTCACTTCTCCGCCTATTAGCTTAAGCACCTAGGGGGAATTATTTTTCGTGCCATACAATGTTAGAAAAGATTAGATGTTGGCATTTATTTCGCCATGAGAGGACCAAATATATTGATTTAATCCCATCGGACACCTACCATGTGATGATTTCATATCAATCACGAGATTATAAGTATTAATATATTTTTTTATAAACTTAACTATTTTGAGTTTTATATAATTGTATTGTTTATTAATTTATTTAATCATGACATATTATTAGAGAGCTTAACAATTGGAAGCTTTAAGCTGGAAGCGGTGTCATAAACCGACCGAATGGAACGTTATATTCCAGACATAAGTATCCAAGACAACAAAAAAACATAGAATGTGGTTTTTTTATTTTACGTTGCATGCGAGATATAATTAATAGTGGTATACAAGCCTTAGGAAGAAAAGATTTTTATATACATATAGATATAAATGAAGTTAGATTAAAATTGGTACAATTTGTAAATAGGTATGTCATATTTAGATAGAGATAGTAAATAAATGATTGTTCGAAATAACTCAAATGTAAATGATCTTGTAAATACCTTATAATTTTAATATACATCAGTTTTTGTATGCAATTAGGGCTTTGTTGTAATTGATAACACAAGGGATTAGCCATCCCATGGGAAATCATAAATTTTAGCAATTTTTTTGTGCAATACCAATTTTTCACGACAATTTTCCTACACCCCATTTTGGCGTCTATTTTGAGGTTCTACGATGACAAAAAATCATCGTGAAAACTTGATTTTATACCACGATTGAAGTTTTTATGACGATTTTTTAACTATCGTAAAATTTTTTTGCGACGGTTTTAAACCGTCGTGGAAATCTCAATCTATAATAGTAATAAGTGTAATTGAATCCATATTTAGAGTATAAAAGAAAAGATGGAAATTTTTTAGAGAAACGCCTAGTCATTCATTCTCAAAGCAAGTAAAAAATAGTTCTTACAACTTTGACACTTCATAATCATAGTAGAAGGCATGTCAAACACTATCGCCATTTAAAAAAAAATAGAGAAACTCCAAATGGTATGCTTATGAAGAGAACCGATATGAGAATTGCAATGACAATGAAAACCAAGCTACCAGTGCTTCAAGGTCACAAAAAAAATGATGAAATAAGATATGAAATTGCCACAAGTTTTATAAAACTATGTAATTTGCAAAATAACTCCTCAAGTTTTTGAGAATGGAATATATATATATATATATATATATCTATTTTTTATTGTAAATTATCAAGTTATATATGTGGATTACACATCAATATTTGTTTTTGATGCAAATAATTGTTTAAAAATCCTTCAACTGATTGTATTTTATTATTGTTGGCATTTTCAAATTATCTTTTTTTACGAGTTCATATTTCCTATATTTTTCAAAATAACAAGACCTTTTAGTTGGATTTTTTTTCTTTAAAAGGCCTTCTCCTTTATAATTTCGGGTCCTTAAAAAAGAAAAAAATGAATAAAAAATCATAGAAACTCTAGATCTACACAAAATGAATAAGAAATCATAGAAATTCTAGATCTACACATGAGCAATGGTTGATGAATTTCATATTTGACACCTAGAAATTCTAAGAATTAGTGTTTTAGCTACAACTTTCCTTAACTTTTCATCAATCATTACAATAGAAAGAAATGTGATTTAGAAGAATATGGGCACATATAATCTAATTTTAATCCAGTTCTGCAATTTCTATATTGGTCAAAAAGTTAAAAAAGATTAAATGCAGCAAAAATGAAACACCTATAGCGTTGAACTACTATTAAGCTTCACCCATTGGCTTAATATTTTGGGGCCTTGGCTCAACTAGGGGGCCTAATGCAATTGCCTGCCCTTATGGCTGAACCGGCACTGCACATGGATGCATTGTCAGGAGGATATTCCTGTCTAGCGTCTCTGAGCCTCCTAATAAAGAACAATGCAACTAGCTAGGATGATAATGGTGGTGGTCAAGCAAAATACAGGTAAAATGAGTGTTCATCAGAGCAAATGAAAAGTGGGTCCATTTTGTGATATTTGGTGGACCCATATTTTCATTTCTTTTTGTCCTAACATCATGGATCATAGGTGCATTTAAACCATCATTATCATAACCACAAACAAACAGAGCCAGTTTTACTCAAAATAAATAAATAATTGGATAAAATAAATAAACAAATTAATAATAATAATAAACTAACACACCCACATACAAATCCATCTCTTTTAAGTTTTAATTATTAACTATTTCTAATTAGCATATCAACATAGTTACATAAAGCAACACTATATGCTTAATTTGCCAAAAAATAACCTTAATCTAATTTTCCTAAATTTTCAATATGTCTATTGGTTTCTTTAGAATTTCATTAAATTGTTGAGAGAATGTTTGAAAATAAATTGCGGTTATTTAAGCTACAAACTACGTCCAAGTGTATCTACACTTTTTTTCCTTATATGATGACAATTACTTTAGAACTTTATGCTGAATTATTTGCTTCATTCTTTTAGGTTCTTCTCCTTTGTTCTCTCTCTCTCTATATATATGTATATATGTCTTTTTTCCTCTTGCAATGACAAGAAACGAAAAGAATCTTTCAGTTCTTGCATGACCATGATGAAAATGGAGGCCGACGACCCAAATGTGAAAGACGCGTTAACATCACTAAAATGGAATATGATGTTTGGCGATATGAATTAAAACTGAAACTTTTAGTTGTTATAGTGTAAAGTTTTTTCATATTATAGTTCAAAAAAAATATGTTATAATATAAAACTCTTATGTGCTATAGTGTTTTTAACCTAAATGCTCTTAAACACTCGTAAAATGCTACAGTATAAAACTCTTACATGTTATAATATAAGTTAAAAAAATATTACAATATAAAGCTCTCATATGTCACATTATCTTCAACCTAAATGCTCTCAAGCACCCGTAGAATGCTTTGTATTACCAAGATGGAGGGATCAGTGTTTGGTGTAAACTCTACTTATATGACTCTATTTTTAATCTTTAAATCAAATCAAAATCATTTTTTAAACAAATTTAACTGTAAGCAAAAGAAAAACACATACTTATCGTTACTTTATTCTTTCAGTACCCATTATAGAATTACCAAGACAGAGATGTATCATTTAATAAAAAATAAAAGAGAAATTAAAAACAAAGAAAAAAAATTAAAGAGAAAAGAGGGAATGGAGCGAGAGAGAGTCGTTTTAGTTGAAAGGGGAGTGTAGCTGAAAGATGGAACACATGAGGTCCCACTTTTTGATTGGTCCCCACTAATTTTTGTAGGTCCCACTTTCGAACTTTTCTTGGCCCTTTCTCTCTCCTCAAGCTAAAGTGCGCAGTCCACATTACACAGCAGCGCACATGACAAACAAGCAAAGCAATGCAACGCAACAACACAAAAGCAGATAAAAGCTAGAGAGAGGGAGAAGGAGAGGGACCTAATTATAGCATTACTAGCCATCACTGTTAAAAGCTTCAGTTTCAGAGCGAGAAACCAGTTTTAGAGAGAGAAACTAACTTAAAAAAGTGACCGAGGAGAGAGAGGGGAGAGGTCTGATACTAGCTTGTTGGTCTCCACAACAAAAACTGCCAAAAAAAAAAAGAAAAAAAAAAGAAAAAAAAAAGAAAACAAAGAAACTCCATTTTGTTCTTCTATCTTTTTCCTCAGCTTTGTGGAAGAAGAAGAAGACCCTAAAATTGCGTAGGCAAACCCTTTAGCGTGTTACCCATTAGCGTGTTTAGTGTTTTTCGCCGTCGTCATCGTCGTCGTTTTATCAAATAATTTTCCCGCACAGATTCGGATTCTTCGTCGGTTCTTATTTTGTTCTGGTGCGCTTATTTTCTTTTTCTTCTATGCTTCGGCATTTTTATTTTTTCTCCTTTCGATTCATCATTTCCCTTAAAATTAATTCCTCAGAGGTTCGAGATCTCACATTGCTGTTTTATTTTTATTTTTTAATTCTAAGAATGGAGGTTTCGCAATGAGAACGGGGAATTTGGCCTTTTTGCCTTTGTTGAGGGCTTTTTTTTTTTTTTTTCAAGTAAGTCTTTTTTTTTTTGGGTGGAGTTTTAAGTAAGTCTTTAATCTAGGGTTTCCTCGTCTTATGATGGATTATTTGTCAATTGCTGTAATGTGGATGATTTTGATAATGAAGTTTCTTTTTTTTTTTTTTCCCTTTAATTTATTATTCAGTTTATTGTTTTTTTTTTTTTTAAATTACTTTGATTTGGTTTTGAGTGACCATTTTGATTCATATGACAAAACCACCCTATATTTTTATCAAGATTTGACATTCCAATATTGCTCTTTATGTTTTTAACTTGGCCTTTTTCTTTGGGACTAATTTATTTTCCACATATGTGTTACGACGTTTTTATTTTTTGGATTCTTTTTGGTTGAAATTTTTGTATCTAGATTAATTATCTGATATGTTAGGACGTGAAGTGTTGGTTTCTTGTCATTTTGTAGATAAGCATATGGTTAAATGGTTTTTGTATTTATATAGCTTAATGTATAAGTGAAGCAAATGAATTTTCAGAGGAAAACAAAAAGAAGAAGCAAAGTTGAATACAAAGTATGATCTGGACTTAAATGTGGAATGCCCATTTATCAATATATTATTTTCGATTTGGACTTGAGCGAAGTTGATGCATAGTGTTGTTCTTAGTGTTGGTTTCTGCTTCCAGGATTTTTTTTTTTTTTTTTGGAGGAATGAGTATTAAGATCTGGACTTGAGTGTGGATTGCCTAATATTAAATAGTATGCTATTTTTGATCTGCAGATTTGTTTGAGCAAAGACTTTCTCTATGTGAGACTATTTACGGTTACTGGATATGGAGAGGATACCTGAATTGAAGGTGATTCCTGTAAGAACTCCTAGTTTGAGTCATGAGGTGTCAATTGCACATAAAGCCTCACCAAATGAAATTGGTCAGTTATAAAAAATGCACTCGGCTATGGTGAGAGAAGCTATGGCAAGAGAAGTAGCGGGTGGATTATCAAATGGACGCTTGGCTTTAGCACCAGAAGAAGTGGCAATGGCATCAACGAAACAGGTGGTTCAATTGTCGAAAGCACGGCTGGCTTCAGTGAAAGAAGTGTCGCAGTCTGATACGCGAGAAAATCCCCAAGATGCAGGCTCATCGTTGCCTATGAGGACATGGAAAGGGAAGACCTCTTTACCAGGAGTTGAAGAACTTATGCCTGATTTTACTGTTACGTTTGAGGGAGGAGTTGGCCGTGATTTGTTTGAAGATGGTGGTCCTAGTTCTTTCTCAGGGGCTAGTCACCCCCCAGAGCCTGTTGATACTGATCTGATGCGAACGGTTTATGTTCCTATCGGGACGAATAAATCTGAGGCTGGGTGCTTGATGAAGAGCTTTTCTATGAAGGGTCCTTTTCTAGAAGATCTTTCAATTCGGGTTCCTCCTAAGAAAACAAGCTCAGCTGCTCTTTCCCCTGTAGAAAGTTTGGTTGAAGAGCCTGCTGATCTGGGCACTTTGTCCTCGCCATTTTCTGTCCCTCGTGCATCTCAAAACACAGATAATTCGCTTCCCCCGGATTCTGAGGAGAAGGAATGTGTTTGGGATGCATCTTTGCCTCCGAGTGGCAATGTAAGTCCGCACAGTAGCATTGATAGTACCGGTGTTGTCACGGCGATGAGCATTGTTAACAGTTGCACGAGCACATACCGAAGCGATGCTGTCACTAGCGATGGCATGTTTAGTATGGAGAGAAACTGTGAGAGCACTAAGGGGAGTGTTAGAGGGGATTCACTTGAGAGTGCGAAAACTAGTGTTAGTCGAGCCAGTGATAGTAGTGGCCTTAGTGATGATAGTAATTGGAGTAATATTACGGGGAGTGCCAATAAGCCTCACAAAGGCAACGATCCAAGGTGGAAGGCAATTCTTGCTATACGAGCACGGGATGGGATTTTGGGCATGAGCCATTTTAGGTTACTGAAACGACTCGGTTGTGGTGACATTGGCAGTGTGTATCTTTCGGAGCTGAGTGGAACCCGTTGTTACTTCGCGATGAAGGTAATGGACAAGGCATCTCTTGCGAGCAGGAAGAAGTTGACGAGAGCGCAGACAGAAAGGGAGATATTACAGCTGCTCGACCATCCATTCTTGCCAACTTTGTATACACATTTTGAGACCGATAGATTCTCCTGTTTGGTGATGGAATATTGTCCAGGTGGTGATCTGCACACTCTGAGGCAACGACAGCCCGGGAAACATTTCTCTGAGTATGCTGCCCGGTATGCTTTATGTTGTAGAAAAATTTTTCTCAGTCTTATGTATTATTCTGTTTGTTGTTTTGTTCTTTTTATAGATCTCTCTTGTAGTATTGGTGTAGATTTCTCTCTTCTAGTTGACCTGTTTCATATAGTTGCATTCCGGGTCTTGCCATCTCAGAAGTTTTCCAGTGTACTAATTGTTAAGAAGCAAATCTTCGATTAGTGAATTCAGATGTGTGCTTTCAGTATCTTACAAGTTTCCTTTTTTTCTCCCCTTTTCATTTTTCTACCTTGGCTACTTATTATTAGTTACATTCTTTAAATAACTAGAATTTTCATCCATCTGCAACTGGGCTGAAAAACTATTTTCTTCATGTCAGTTTTATATAAAGCATAAAATGCTTATTATGTTTTGTCAGGTGTCATGGCTTTAGAAGAAAGTTTATTTGCCATGTCGTAGACAGGATGATTCTATGAAAAATGTTTGTTCATTTCATTGACACAAGAATAACTGTCGTTATCTACTTCTGTTTGAGCAGATTCTATGCTGCAGAGGTTCTGTTGGCACTTGAGTATCTTCACATGCTTGGAGTTGTCTACAGGGACTTGAAACCTGAAAACGTGTTGGTCCGTGATGATGGCCACATAATGCTGTCAGATTTTGATCTTTCCCTAAGATGCGCTGTTTCACCAACATTGATAAAAACTTCATTTGATTCGGACCCTTCGAAAAGAGGGGCTGGTGGTGCATTCTGTGTGCAGCCTGCTTGTATTGAGCCCTCATCAGTCTGTATACAACCTGCATGTTTTATCCCAAAGATTTTCCCTCAAAAAAACAAAAAGAAGACCTGGAGACCTCGGGCTGATTTTGGGATGCCTGCAAATGCACTTCCGGAGCTAGTTGCAGAGCCTACTCAAGCACGTTCAATGTCGTTTGTAGGAACCCATGAATATTTAGCCCCTGAAATTATCAAGGGAGAAGGCCATGGCAGCGCAGTCGATTGGTGGACCTTTGGCATATTCTTGCATGAGTTGCTTTATGGTAAAACGCCTTTCAAAGGCTCAGGAAACCGTGCTACGTTGTTCAATGTGGTCGGACAGCAACTTAAATTCCCAGATTCACCAGCAACTAGTTATGCCAGCCGTGATCTGATCCGTGGTTTACTGGTTAAGGAGCCGCAACACCGACTTGGAGTGAAGAGGGGTGCAACCGAGATCAAGCAGCATCCCTTCTTTGAAGGCGTGAATTGGGCTCTGATACGATGCAGCACGCCACCAGAAGTTCCAAGACCTGTGGATGCCGAGTGTCCTGGAAATTTTGGGGCAGTTGACACCGTTGGGGTGGGCAGCAGCAGTAAAAGGATGGTAGGTGGAGACATGAAGTCTGGAGGTAAATATCTCGACTTCGAGTTCTTCTAATTTTTGGATCACAGGGTTGCCATGCTAAGTTGTATTTATACACTAAAAAACCAGTTACTCTTTCAAGAGTATGCCTTGAAACTGTGCTCGACTAGTGAACTCTGTGCCCAAATACCTTCTAAAAGGGAATTCCATTTCAATTGGAAAACTAGAAGTAGCCAAGTTAATGACCATGTTGGGATTCTACCCCTTCAATTTCTTTCCATAGTGGCCTGTTCTCTCATCGAAATCGTTTTGGATGATACCATTGTAGTGTATCGGCAAGAAAAGTCGATCTCTCTCTCTCTCTCTCTCGCTCGCTCGCTCGCTCGCTCCATTTAAAAATTAATGCATATTGCTCCGGAAGAAGTTTTGTTTCTATCTTCTACCCTGAAGGGGGTGGGGGGGTGTGGGGGTGGTGTTGGGGTTGTTCAAACGATCCAAAAACTTGTTGGTTATCATATCAGAGCTGAGTTGAGTATAAGCTTTGCTTCTTCTTGTATGCTTCGTCACTCCTTTAAGATTCAGAGTCAAAAGAGCTTCTCTGTTGATTCGGAAAAATACTTTAAAAGGCATGTTTAACCAAAGGAAAAGGGAATGGGATTGAAAAAGAGAGTAAAGTATCGATGGCGAGCATCATTCATTTTTTTTCTAATATAACTTATTTAATGGGGTAATGAAAAACAATTTGCTTTCCTTTTTAGTATTTACTTACTTAGAGAAAGAAATCTTATTCAATATAATTACTAATTTTTTTTTATATAACTAATAGTTATTAAATAATAATATTTGAATTTAGACAACTAAATAAATATGGTATTCATTTTCTTTGATGGGAAATTAATACTAAAAGGTATAAGAGAATTTGTATTTTTTTTCTCATTATATTGTATAATGTTTACAAAACTCTCATTGATTTTGTAAGTAAATATATTATTAAAATAAAAGAGAATCACTTTTTACTTTCGCTTTTCTTTTGATGCAAAGTAAACATGTTCTAATTGTTTCAACTTTCCCTAACTGTCCCAATTAGGAAAAATGCTAAAAATGGGAAGCAAAATCAGATGAGAGAATTTTATTAAGTAGTTTACAAGAGGGTGTGTGTGTATATATATACACACACATACATACATATTTCCCCCTTCTCTTCCATGCCTTACGAGTATAATGCGGCCGGGTTATTATTGGAAAATTTTTTAGGACTAGTCTTTGATTCAGTGAGGAAATTTATAACAATAAAGGAATGTTATAAACTTGAAAACTAAAAGCCCCAAATGCTTAATGCTTTGAAAACAAAAGACGAATTTCACATTACAAATTCAATTATACACAATAGCAACACCTTGAATTACAATATCCGTCATAAAATCACAGATTGATGCTCTTTCTATTAATCTAGCCAGAACAACAGTGTGTTTAACGAAATAGCAAAAAGAAAACCAAGTACAAATATCACATTCTTAGAACTTCGAAATTCCCAAGTCGTCAAGTTCTCCGAAGAGCACAGGCCGAGAGCGCAACCAGCAACACTAGGATGACAACTGTGACGAACGACGACACCACGGCCCCACTGGCTCCCTGACAGAAATTAGTAAACTGCTGGCAAACTGCCATCCAATTGGCGCTCGAATTTCCGTTGTGGGCTAAGTACACTATGGAAGTTGCTGCAGCGGCACACGAAGTGGCTAGAGTCAGTGCCACCTTGTAACAGCAACACAAAATTTCCAAGTTAAATGTAGTTAAAGGAAGACTAGTGTCATTTGGGCAAAACTATCGCAGCTAATAGGGCTTACTGTGTCGAGAACAAGTAGGGCAAGTCTTGGTGCAGCAGCATGGGGCCGAATAATGGTTACAAGTGAGAGCGGAAGGGAGAGAACTAGGTAGCTTCCCACAATAGCCATTGCAATAACAAAAAACCTGTATTTATGTATGTCAAATTCTGAATATTCATAACAAAAAACCTGCATTTATATATGAAGAAATCTATGTTCTTTTTGCTGATAACAGAAATTAAAAAGAAACAAGTGCAAGGATAACTTTTTTTTTTTTTTTCAGAATGTTAGAACCTGCTTACATTATAATATTTTTACCGTATACCATATTAACTTGATTATCGAAAGTGATCTAAAGACATAAAAAAAAAAAAAAGCACATACATGAAAGTAGGCAAATCATCATAGCTTGCTTCGAACTGGAAGAACTGAGTGAAAAAGGGAAGAGTCTCATCAGCAGTTCCCATGGTGGCTGCTGCGCCGAGAGCAGCAGCTATGGCGCCAAGCCTGAGCACGAAATCAGTGATGGCAATGCCTTTTTTCCATCCTCTCCTGGCAGGCTTCGGAGCAGCTAGCATCGGCACTTTCTCTAGCTTAGCAGCCGTTCTCTCTTGATCAACATCAATTGTAATCGAATCCCGGTTCGCCATTGTAGTTCTGGAAAAGAAAGAAAGACCCTTTGATTGAGACTAACAAAAGAGCTTGTATTTGCCTTGGAGAATGCTTAGAAGCTTTTAGATTGTGTCGAAACTAGGTTAACAGATGAGCCTTATATGGAAACCAACAAAAGTTGAGTTGGTTTAGTGCGTCCAAACTTAGACTGCTATTTTAGAACGTAATTTGGAAATTGAAGTTGTTGCTGACTTTCTTCATAAATACAATATTTAGAACACAAATTGGAGTTGTGACAGGTAGATTTTCTTGAAGTTGTTGGTTCGATTTTAATATTAACCAAGTAAATCCCACTAATGCACGGTCAAAACCAAATTTATACATTTCTGTTCCTGCAATTTTCTTTTCTTTTCTTTTTTCAACAAATTGTTTCATATAATAAACATTATAAATATGATGCCCTTAGCTCATACATATAACATTTTGCGATTTATGAGTTATATCCAATATATATATTCTATGATATCCATGAAGCTTGAGCAGGATAATAATTAGAAGCATCTTGTTTTCCTCATAACTACTCAACTATACGACCAATCTCCCTAACCCAATAGACTGCTGTGGTCTGCTCCACTCAGACGAATATGATTTAATATTTATAAACTGCATATAAAGTTGTTGAAAATGGTACAATGTAAGCGAAAACAACTTCGTATTAGTATAACTGTACAAATAAAAAAATAAAAAAAGAAAACCTTCTTAAATATTTGGTTTATTAAGAGGGCTATTCCACAGTGCCCCAGTTTGACAATTTCAAATTATGGCACCGGTCCTCTTTAATATGTGAGCCATTGACTTTAAAAGGTAGATTTATTTATTCCTTATAAAATAATCCAACAATAGACAGGATCAACTGACAAAAAGACCCTTAAATACACCACCTTATTAAAAATGCCATCCAATCAACCATTTATTAAAATTGCCTCTTTATTAGAAATTAAGAATTTATTAAAAGATCAAGTTACCCTTCCTTTAGAAATGGAACTTATCAGGTTTCGTCTTGGAACTCGTTGTGGAACCTACCTCCAGTTGCTGGAATGGAGTATCAGATTGTAACCTGCCAGGTTCCAACTTAGAACCTTTTAGATTCCATTTTTATTTGAGTTACCGGCGTGGGTGCCGAGTTGTAACCTGCTAGGTTCCAAATTAAAATCTCCCACATTTCAACATATTTTTTAAAACAAAGAAGTGTTAACCGCCTTTGATCGCCAGAGCTTGGTGCTGGATTGGTACCAGGTAGGTTCCAAGTCAGAACCTACTAGATTTTAGCATTTTTTTAAAAATAAAAAAGCACCACCCATCTCCAAATGCGGCACGGGGTACCAAAACATAATGAAACCTGTTAAGTTCCAAAGTGTAAAAAAAAAAAAAGGTTACAATTTTTTACAATTCATACGAATCCATAAACGGAAAAAGAATACTAAAGGGGGAACATAGTAAACTTACATTGCTGTATTCTATTGCACTTCACAGATACTCTTTTTTTTTTTTTTTTTTTTGTTTTTTGTTTTTTGTTTTAGCATTACATACGAATTGGAAGATGTCATGAGCCTACAGTGAAGGTTCCAGCGTAAATGATTAACCTAATTTGAGAGTAACATAAGCTCAATAATACAAGTTAAAAGCATGCAGAATCTACATTCTTCTCAACGTCAAAATTTTCTGCCATCAAAGAGCAAAGGAAACTGTCTTCTCAAACACTTACCCTTATAGAGACTTAATCACAGACATCTTGGCCTCTTAGTGCCACGATGCAACATGTCACAAAATTACTGCAAACTCACTCCAACATCTTCATCATATTCAATCCCAAGTTCTTCCTGTGAAATTCATCATTAACTATTATTTGTAACAGACCCAATGACGAAAAAAAAAAAAAAACAAAAACAAAAAAAAAAAACAAAAGACAAAAATCATATTGGCCTCTTAATAGGCCGTTGTTGCTATGTTTCTCGTCGATGCCATCTGTTTCCAACCGATTTTTAAACGACATTCGCAATCTTGAATGGCGAAGCATCAAGGCACCGTCAGAGATCTTCATTCGCGTCTTGATTTTTGCATAGTGTTGCAATCCTGAACATATATGACAGAGGAGACCAAGGCATGAGGGGCGTGGGGTCGAGGAATGATAAAGGTTGTGGTCGACGGTGGCACGAGCTGTTAGTAATGTGTTCTAGGCCAATTATGTAATGACACATTTTGACTTCGTTATATTTGTATTTTATTAATAAAGAGGCATTTTCATTATTGTTTTTTATTCTAATTCCATGAATAGTTAATTCTACCTAAGGTCATCAAGTATGTGACTTGATAGTAAAACTCTTAGGTGAAAATTGAATTCTATTCTAAATTATCTCTAATCGGTTATTATTATTGGGATAATAATGAATGAAAACTAGTATAAAGTTTGACTGATGATTATGTTTTACTAATCATGTGTATGAGATACTAAGTCAACTCATAGATACATATTTGAAAAATAATGTATTGGATCGACCTGCTATGAGAATACTGCATGGATAATTGTCATAAATGATTCTCATCACAATAGTATTATCCTAGTCCTTTGACCTGAAATCACCATGGTTTCCTAAATGACAAGTTCTATATTTTGACACAATCTAATATTATCTTTAATAGGATGATGGAATAGATTGTTGTTGGATATAGAGTGAATCATGTGAGGAATGTGAGTGATTAAGAAGGAATTGGTCCCTCATTTATTATGAGAAAGATATCTATGAGCCCCTCGATAAGTTGGACTGAAAAAAAAATATATGGCCATGCTGGAATGATTTGATAAGGGTTATCAATGTTAGTCTACTTAAGATTGAGAAATAATATGATTGAATAGTATAAGGATGACATAAACCATGCCTTATGTTCATTCAAGGTATCTAGTGACAAAAAGACTTTAATACTTATTGTGGATTAGGCTATGTCAGATTATTGACATTTGTATAACTTGAGTAATCATAATGTCTTGCTAGAGGTTGTTTATGATTTGTAGGCCAAAAACAGATTTTTAAGTCCACCACAACATTATGTGAACCTACAAGGTCGTACACTTGGAACAAACTAACAATGAATTTTAGGTTTACAGTGTCTAGGTTCAATGAACCTGATGATGTCTAGATTCAATGTACTAGATATGTCTAGGTTCATTGAATCTGACATTATCTAGGTCTCTGAATCATATTTGAATTACAGACATTGTCTAGATTTTCTAAATCATATTCGAATTACAGACATTATCTAGATTCTTTGAATCATATTTGAATTATAGTTTACCCTAGCCAAAATTTGACTCTATTCCAAAGTCAATAGATATATATATATATGTATCTGTTTTAGGGTTTCTAGCCAAAAGAAGAAAAGAAGAAAAAGAAGGCGTTCTCTTATTCTAAAAGGCGAGAACATTAAAAACCCTAAAATTAAAGAGAGAGTCATTTAACGCAAGGAGAGGGTGCTAGCACACGAATTTGGTTTTTAAGAGTCTGTTCATGTGGAGGGCATTGCTCTGAGTTACAACATCTGAATCTGATCTCGAATACGAAAAGCTCGAGTTAAGGTGTCACCAGAGTGAACCCGCTCTCTTCCTTCCAAAAATCTTGCCCCTTTTGTCATCCTGGTAAGATTCTATGACTTTCTTATCAATCTAATCAAATTGCATGGATCCTGTGAGGGTTTTGTGGGAATTAATTTGATTTTTTGCTGCTTATTTGAATCACAAAATCCAACAAAACCCAACAGTGGTATCAGAGAGACCTATGAATTTGATTAAATTGATTTTATATGGTTCTGTGTATATGTGATATGCATGGATACAATTTATACATTAATTAGATTAATGTGTTTGAGGTTTTATTTGATTAAACGTTTTTACCGTGTTAATTTGATTAATACATTTACTATTTCTTGTAACCTATTGTTGTTAATTTGATTAATATTACAATTTAACAAGAATCTAGTGATCTGTTTTGAGATGATTAAATGATATACTGTAAATCTGGTTTTAGTTTTATTAAGGTGGCAGACTGTTTAAATGTTAAACAATGATAATCTGTTTTAAACAAATTAATATATATCATAGGGTCTATTTAAGATATTCTGTTGTGAACAACTTAGGTAATATGATTAATTAAAATTAACGGATTTAGGCAGCAACTCATTCCAACGAGTAAGGTAAATCGTTTACCTTTTGGAGGGCGCTGCCCCCTTGACCTCGCCCCCTAACCTGCTAACAAGATAGTTGCCAGGGGCGCTGTCCCTTGGACCCCGCCGGGGCGCTGCCCTTATGTGGCACGTTTTATTATGGCGTCTGGTCTGGGCGTACTCCTTCAAGCCTCTATAGGATCCACGTTGCGGGGCCTCCGAACTTATGGCTCTTATTGGTAGACCATCCCTGTGTCGCCCACTCATCCGTACTATCCCATCTAAGGCCCTCTAGTCCCTCAGATTTTTTCTTTCGCGTCCCTCGGGTTTGAACCTCAAACCTCCCTTAAGAGGTTCTTATTTTCTTCTCGAGTACCAATTGAGGTTCGAACCCGAGGGACGCGAAAGAAAAACCCTAAGGGGCTAGAGGGCCCGAGAGGGGACAGTATGGATGAGTGGGCGGCACAGGGATGGTCTACCAATAAGAGCCATAAGTCTGGGGGCTCCGCAAGGTGGGTCCTATGGAGGCTTGAAGGAGTACGCCCGGGCCGGACGCCACACCCTAGGGCTCCGCAAGGGGCGTTGCCCCTTGACTCCGAATTGATTCGTCACATATATTGTTTTGGTCATAATAAAAATTTAACTATAATGAAATTATATTATTATGTTTATGTGTTTAATGTGAATTGCATGGTGCATAGCATGGCCCTTTTATATCAATGTGATTGGCAGGTTTTATTTAATTTTATTTTTGGTTTGTAATTTTAAATACGGCCTGCAAGTCGTTTTTCAATTTGTTGTAATTTATTTATTTATTTAGTAGAAATAGAATAGTTTAGATTGCAAGTTGTAATGTAAAATCAAAGCCCAAGATCAAGATAGATGGAGGTCCAAGATGGAGGCTCAAGATGGAGTCCGTTCATGGCAATCTAAGGAAATCCATGGAGATGAAGATTACTTAGGATTGACCATTAACCTTCATATTAGCTTACGAAGATCAATCTAGATTTGGGCCATGCTATGACACTTATTACGTTATTATTTTGCTATGTATGTGATGCTGTGTATATGATGCTATGTATGTGATGCCACATAATAATAAACAATAAAATAAAAACAAAGTAGAACCCTCACTTAATATTAAGTCATTAAAATGCCTCCCATAATTCAATACTTGTCAAGACTTAGATTGCTAAACATAGGTTCTGCCAAAGCAAGGAGTGTTAAGCCATCTAGGTAAGACAAGATGGATAATAGTGATATCCATATGTGTGATTGCTAAGAAACCGATCCTTGTTTTCCAACCACACATTGTCTAACCAAATCCAATTCTCTCTCGATATGTTCCTCAAAAAATCCGATTCGTGCGGATTCTTCCCCCAACTAAAGAAGAGATCTTGGCGGAATTGCCACATATGAAATTGAGCACAATTTTGCAAAGAAATAGCCCACTTGTTTCTCGAGAAGAGATGGGAAACATGCTCAATATCATTTGATTGAATAGTTGTGGTTAGACTTAACTAGGTAATCAAAATGGTTTTGGACCTAGGGCATTAGATAGTATTTCAATTAGCCAGGACATGTGATGTCAAATTTCATATTTATCCAAGAGTTACATAAGATGTAATTGATAAAGTGTTACCTATTTAAATAACCATATTTTAGGTGATAAGCCAAAGCTTACTTAAAGTGAGGTGAAATATGGATCTTTGCTCATTAAAATTACAATTGTTGTGATTCCCAAATTAATATAGAGGATTATTAATTTGATAAAATTAGTGGGATTTAAATTATGCCTCGTTAAAATTGTTTAATAAAATGCTAAGTACTCTATGTATATATTTGTTGTAGATAATGGCATCAAACACCACATCTAACTTGTCACTGCGAACAATCCTTGAGAAGGATAAGCTCAATGGGACTAACTTGCTTGACTGGTATAGAAGCTTAAGAATTGTTCTTAAGCAAGATAGAAAGGAATATGTCCTTAATCAACCTATCCCTGATGAACCAGCTACTAATGATCTTAGAACTAAAAAGGATGCTCACAGTAAGCATCTCAATGACTCTATTGATGTCACTTGCCTCATGCTTGGAAGCATGGAATCAAAGCTTCAGAAGCAACTGATAGAAATGTAGGCTTATACCATGATAGGCCATCTCAAGGAACTATTCCAAGAGAAAGCTAGAATTGAGAGGTTTGCCACCTTAAAGGCATTACTCTCGTGCAAGTTGACTGCTGTCGGTTCAGTGAGTTCTCATGTTCTAAAGATGAAGGTTCATCTTGATCATTTGCAGAAACTTGGTCTTGAGATTAGCCAAGAGTTGGCTGTTGACATCATTCTTCAATCTTTGCTAGATGCTTATGATGGATTTGTTATGAACTACAACATGCATAATATGGAGAAGACTGTTTTGAGTTGCATGGGATGCTTAAGACTACTGAACAGAACATTAAGAATACCAAAGATGTTCTGATGGTATGAAAACATAAAGGGAAAGGTATAAAAAGGAAAGGAAAGGTTAAGAGCAATAACAAGGCTCCCAAGGACTTTAAGAAGCCCAAGCCTAACCCCAAGCCCAATCTTGAACCTAAGGCTAAACCACCAAAGGAGGAAGTATGCTTTTTTTGCAATGGGCCTGGTCATTGGAAATGAAACTGCAACCTCTATTAGGATGATCTGAAGAAGAAGAAGAGTAGTGCGACTACTCCTTCAAGTATTTATGTTATAGAAGTCAATTTGTCTACTTTTGATTCCTGGGTATTAGATACTGGATCTGGATCTCGCATTTGTACTTATGTACAGAATCTTAAGAGGAGTAGAATCTTGACTAAAGGTGAAGTTGTGGCGTCCGGCCCAGGCGTACTCCCGCAAGCCTCCATAGGACCCACCTTGCGGGGCCCTCGAACTTGTGGTTCTTATTGGTAGACCATCTCCGTGCCGCCCACTCATCCGTACTGTCCCCTCTAGGGCCCTCTGGCCCCTCAGGGATTTCTTTCGCGTCCCTCGGGTTCGAACCTCAAACCTCCTTTAAGAGGTTCAAACCTCCCTAATGAACCTCAAACCTCAGGGATTTCTTTCGCGTCCCTTGGGTCCTTATTGATGAGCTGCAAAGACAGCTAGAGGAGCAAAGAAGGGAAATTGCTGAACTAAGGGCTAATGACCGCAATGGCGAACAACGAGGCAATGATGTGCCTCCTCCTCCTCCCCAGCCACAAGTCGAGGAAGTCCTGACTCCTGCTGTTGAACCAAGAGCAGTCTACCAAGAACCCTTACTAGTCAGATGGAAGAGGGTTAAGCTAGTGGACTTCGAGGGTTCTAAGGATCCACTAGTTGCACAAGGATGGCTAAAGACGATAGAAGCCACTCTGAGACTCATGGGCTTCACAGACAACGAGAAGGTACTCTGTGCATCGTACTGCCTCACTATGGAGGCTAGGATTTGGTGGGATGGCATTGAATAGAGCAGGAACGTCGAAGAGATGTCATGGGCCGATTTTGTTCATGAGTTCAACACGAAGTTCTTCCACATGAATATTACCAGGAAGCACTACGACGAGTTTGAAAATCTGCACCAGGGAGATATGTCGGCTACAGAAGTGGTAGCCAAGTTTGATCAACTAGCTCGCCTATGCCCAGGGATGGTTAGTGATGAAAGTGAAAGAGTCAGAAGGCTGATCAGAGTCCTCCATCCAGAAATTGCTGCAATTGTTGATGGTGCAAGTCCACCCAGAAGTCAGGAGCAGGTTGTCTTGAGAGCACAACGAGCTGAGTTCCACTTGTCGAAGTTGA
>CAMOHE010028569.1:9887-71689 GCA_946598075.1 Artocarpus hirsutus | reverse complement strand
AAAACAAACATGTATCCAAAAGATTTTAAATATTTGAATCCAAAGAGTTGGTCGAATATGTAAAACAAACACGACCTTAATGTTTCCTAAGAATTTTGCTTCCCAAAATGAGGGATTTTTAAAGCGATTAACTTCTCATTCCTTTCTCTGTCTTTGTCCATCAATCTTGACAGAGAAGATTATTGAAACCGAAACTTGTCAACTGCGAACATTGTGGACTAAGATTGGCGATCATGTTCCATCAATCTTGGACGTTGTCTTCTCCGGCACAAGTAGATCTGCTCACGATCGTGAAATAGCTGCCAACGTGGCCTCGCGAAAATTGTCGTTGTTCTCTGAGTGAATCCTATCAAGGTGCTTTTGTGCTCTTGAAGGGTGAGAGAGGAAGAGAGAGAGAAAGAGATAGCAGAGAGAAATAGAGGTTGTCGAGCTCTATGCATCGCCATCGCGATCTGCCATCAAGTCATTTTGTTCTCTTCTATGCTTGATCTGTGTGGATGTTGTCAAGGATCAGAGAGAGAAATGTCTTCTTCTAGCAAAGTAATTGAATTGGCTGAGCTTTCTTTAGAGTAATGATCAGTTTCTAAAATTAACATAAGCTATCTTAGGTTTTATTGAAGAATCTAACATCAGTTTGTTACTAAACTCTACTTTGTATATGTGGCAACATTTAATAGAGGAGACAACCATTAAAACATGAAGAAAAAAAAATTGCGTAATTAGAGTGGGATTAACGTACATATCTTTTGGTAAATTAGCTATGAAAGATAGTGATTCCGACTACTATGCATATACCTTGTAGGATTTTAAAACTCCGATAGAAGAGAGTTCTTAGTGTGCAAGAATAGTCTCTCTAGTCCTTTCTAGTCATCATAAAATATTAAGCATCTATAACTATAAGCTTTATATGGATGCACTAGAAGTAACTTTGAATTATACTTGGAGTCGAATTAATTTTAAAAATGGGTAATTAAAATTGTTACCTTTTTTTGTTGAAAATCAAATAGTCACGTACTTTTCGGTGATTTTATCCAAATAACATAGAAACGAATAAATCACTTTCCTACTTTTTTTTATTATTTTAAAAGTCAAAAAGGGTTGTCTTAGTCAGTATTTCCGGTCATGGAAGGAATATGAGTTTCCACTTCTTCTCTTTGCCCTAAAAAAAATGAAATTGAGAGACGTGGTTCACCAAGTGTATTTTACAAAAATAAAAAATAAAAATAAAATTGACTAAACAGAGTCTTGTTTTTCCCCTTTTTAGTATATGTTATGAAAATATAGGAATACTTCATTCCTCAATCAAAATTTAAGATTATTTGCAGTATTCTGATTAAATTTAAAGAACAAGTATTTTTACGTTTTTTTTTTCTTTTGTTTTTGTTTCATATGAACACTTGTTAAAATTACAGGTAATTAGTTAGTCTTTGTGTTTGGAGTCATAATCCTTATCTTAATGTAAGTTTTGAAGAAGGTATTAATTACAAATTAATCTCAAAATTAATTTAAATAGAAACTAAAGTCCAAGTCTAAGTCCAACTTAATTTAAAACTATATATAAAGGCTTTTAGTTGATTATCATACTCATTAGTTCTCATCCTCTCTTTCACAGACACATTAATCATGATTTCTGCCATAAGATCTGACCCCGAACTCAACGACTATGATCACACTTACGTTCACACAGATAATTTCAATGTCACAGACGATCAAACACTTTCCATGCCAATGTTCTCCATAGTTTTCGACGTCTTACAAAAATACCACACACTACTAAAAATTATGGAATACATGGCGTTCATTTTACAACGTTTTCTTGAAAACCATCATGTTAAAGGGGAAAAGCACGCGATAATATGAGAAACATACAAAAACTGTCATGGAAACTAGAGTTACCAGTCCAATAAATATATGATTCATGGTCCCCTTTTAAAAAAAATAATTAAACAAATAAGGCATTGTAATAAAAAAAGCACGTTATAGAAACCTGAGACCTCCAGAATTTCACTCCCTCCCCAATTGTCAATACAATTTTTGGTGTTCATAGAGACCTGCGGTTTGCGGCCTATATGGTATTGTTTTTTTCCAAGATTCTTATTGCTTCACTTGTGATATTTAGTTTTTTAGTTTTATATCGTTTTCAACGAAATCTTTTATTTATTATAAATATTTTTATAACTTGTCATTTCCTTTAGAAAGTTTAAAAAATTTGTTATTTCTTGTTTTTTCTCCCTTGTTTCTAAAATGAACCTATATGCAAATGTCAGCCCAAGGGCCTAAACCTTCTGCTAGCGCATTTATAATGTTATATAGGCCCAAAAAAGAAACCTCTTTTTTGTTTATTGAAAAGAGTGATTTTAAACTTAGAAAAAAAAGAGAAAGGAGTAATAGCAGATTTTTAAAACTTTTAAGTAAATATTAGGTTATGAAAATATTAATAGTAATAGTAAATTTATAATGTAAATAATTTATTTATTGTATAAATAAGAATTATGTACACATAAGCAAGGGCTAAAAAAATTATTTACATTGTAAGCATTCATACCATATTATTGCTATTCACTAGAAATATTTTCGAAACCTGCTATTTACTACAATTAATTTTAAAAAGTGACATTTACCATAATTTCTCACTAATTATAGTAGTAAACTTTTGGTCATCAGTATAAATATTAGTTATAGGTATTTAGAGTTTATAGGAGAAGGGAGAGAGAAAGAGAAAGAAAGAGAGAGAGAGAAAAAAAAAACTAGGTTTAGTTTATAGGTATTTTTGTCAGTTCACACAATATTATTTATGTCACTATGGTATTTTTTTGATAGTTTTTAAACATTTAGCATAAATCATTCCAATTATAGAATGGGTGGCACACAGCATAAATATCTCTAAATTTTTAAGTTTAGTTAAAGTATAAAAAATTTCTAATTTTTTTAAGAATAATAAAATTACATAGTAATTATCATTAAGACAATAATTATTTAAAAATATTTTTGTTTTTAAAAATATTTTAAATCTTTTATTATATTTGTAAGTAAGTAGTAAAATTCTCCAATATGCCCAACTTTTCCTTAGATAAATGTTTTCTATTTCTTCCTTGTCGGGGTCTTTTTTTTTTTTTCAATTTTTTCTTGTCCACTTTCGTTTAATTGGCATTATGGGTACACAAGAGGTACGTTCTTGGCACATGGAACCAAACACCTTATAGAGTGTTTAGTATGATGATAAGAACCATTAGTTAGAATGTTTTTATTGTAGCATGTGAGAGTATTATATTATAGCAACTTTTTTTTTGTTTTTATTATAGCATGTGAGAGCTTTACACTGTTCATAACTAAGATAGTAGTTAGGATTGTCCCTTGCCAAATAGCACTGTAGTCTCTCCTTTTTTTTTTTTTTTTTGTGGCTTGTTTTTTATCCAACTAACATACTCCAAGTAGTTACTCACCTTTAGTCGCTCAAATGCACCAGGTGCCTCTAGGCGGTTAAATAATACGCCGCAATGGGAAGACTACGTAGGTGTATATTCTTAAAGAAAAATCCTTTCATCCCTATTAGGTTATAACCCTGTTATTAACAAAATAGTAAGACCCAAACTAATATATAATGTATTTTTTAGATTGGATCTCATTTATTCTTCTTTGAAAAAAATAGGCTTGAAATCTATAGAAATTAGGGTTGCACAAAAACATCAACTACCCTCCTACTTGCTAGCCTCACCAACTACAAGCTAGTGCACTTCATAATTGCCCAAACCTCTCGCATTACACCCCTAGTAGCAATGTTTCGAAAAACTCTCTTCCTCTAGAATACTTGAATATGCCTAATATGTTGCTGAAGATTACTGTAATACGGCCTCCACGACTTTCAACATCGGCTGTGCTAACAGATAGACCAAATCCTAGTACTTGATTGTGCCTATAATCTGCGTCAAAAGAAACTCAGATTTAAAATTAGACAAATGGCCTATTTTTGCTATCTTTTTAAACAAATGGCCGAACTTTTAAATAAATTAGGTTAAGGACCAAATTTTTAAAAAATTAAGAAAGTGGCCTTTATTTGCCAATAGTACATGATATATAGACACTAGTACATCATTAATTAATATTAATACATCACTGGGAGATTTTTAAGAGATCTAAAAGCTTTGAGTGGATTTGAAAGAGTATTAAGAAGATTTTGTGGGAGTAAGAGAAAAGAGATTTAAAATTTTTTGAAAAAAGTGTTTGAAAGATCAAGGAACTTTGAAGGATTTCTAAAAAATTTCTGGGAATTCTAGAGAGAATTTGAGAGTTTAGAATGAGAATGAGAAATTTAAAGAGAGAAAGAGCAAAGAGTTTTGAGCCATGCACAGTGATAGGAGATATAGACAAAAGGTGGGCTACTTTTAGACAAAGAGAAAACTGTATAGACGAGTGTAACACTATTCTAAACAGTAGTTGACTAAACTAAAAATGGGCTAAGTAACCTAACGGTTTACTAAACACTATTAAACACTAACATTATTTATAAATTAACTTAAAAAATATTTTTCATGTTTTTAATTTTTTAATTTTTATATTTTTTAAAATTTTCAAATTTTTAGTGTTTTTGATAAAAATTAAAATTTGCAAAGGTTTAAAAATTAAAAAAAAAATCATTGATAACCATTTCATTAAAATGAGTTTCTAGAGGTTGCTTATTCAAAAATACCAACTAATTAAACCTGACTATATCCTTCATAATCTTAACCACTTTAATGATTTTTTCTGAAAAATTATTTTTCTAAATTTTAGGAAAAAAACCACAAAACAAAAATTAAACACAAAAACAAAAACAAAAACAAAATTTAAATTTACAAATTCTTCATATGAGCCTGAATATATATAAATAAAGTCAACAGAGAGTTAAACCATCGTTTAAAGTTGGTTTATATGAAAACAAAAGTCCCCAAAAACTCTCATCATTCAATGCTTCTTGATATTGCTTATCAAAATCATTTACTACCTTCTCATCAGAATCTACATGATTAATCATTGGTGGTAGAACATTACTAGATCTAGATTCACAAAAGGAAAAGACTTTCCAAAAATCTAGGTTACCCCTAACTTTCAAAAATTCTTTTGTAAGATCAAACACTTTATTTTCAATAGGTTTATTTTCACCAACAACTTCCTTTCCTAGACTAAGAATTTCCTTTCCTAAATTAGGTTTTTCAATGTTGCTTTTTATTACCATAGAATTCTCAACTTTATGTGTTTCATCAACTAAAGTAGTCATTGAACATGTTCCAACTTTTGATGGATCCTTAATCTTAAAAGAGTAGACCAAACCTGTTAAAGGATTAGGCAGTTCAGCAGAGGTACTTCCTTCAACAAGGTTAACTTCACAGTGTTTACCCGTAGGTTGCGACATGTTGGAAACGTTTGACTCTGAAGTCATTTTTTCAAAAGATAATTTTAGGATACCATTTCTACAATTAATCAAGGCATTTGAAGTTGCAAGAAATGAATGACCTAAAATAAGAAGAACTTAAAAATTTGAAGTGAAAACAGGTTATGTGTCCAAAACAATAAAGTCTACAAGGAAGTAAATTTTATCAATTTGAACTAAAACATCGTCAACTATTCCTCTTGGAATTTTCACAAAATAATTAGCTAACTGAAATGTAATAGAAGTTGGCTTAACTTCACCTAAATCTAATTGCTGATAAATAGAATAAGGCTACAAGTTGACACTAGCACTAAGATCTAACAATGCATGATCAATTTGAGTATTTCCTATGATACAAAAAATTATAGGACATCTTGGATCTTTGTACTTCAATGGTGAATCATGTGGAATGATGGAGCTAACATTCTTAGCAAAAAATGCAATTTGTCATATTATGCTTTCTTTCAATTGTACAACATTCTTTCAAAATTTTAGCATAAGTTAAAACTTGTTTAATTACATCTAAAAGTGGAATGTTAATTTTGACTTGCTTGAAAAGTTTAAAAATTTAAGCATTCTTATCAAACTTCTCTTTTGAAAGTAAAGCATGTGGAAAAGGAACTTTGGAAACAAATTTCTCTTTAGAAACAACATTTTCTTTCTCAAAACTTGCCTCATTACTATTAAATTTATCATCACTTTTCAAAGTTGAATCAACAATTTCATCAATAGTTTTACCACTTCACAAAGTTGAATCAAAATTAACAGTTTCTTGTTGTGATGAAGAACTTAAAGAGGCAATTTCATTAGCAGAAGAATAATGTACATGTTGAGCAGAGAATTTGCCTTTTTCCTTAATGCTAAGTGAAGAAGTAAGCTTTAAAATGGATTCTTTAATCTCATAAATGTCTTGCGAAATGCGAGTATTAATGACTTTTTGTTTCTGAATGAATTTTTGTAAAACATCCTCAAGTGTTTTAACTTGTAAATTAAAACTTTCAAGAGGTGAAAAATTTTGTAGAGGCTTCTAAAATTGTGGATTCGGTAAAAATTATGAATTCTGGGGTTGTTGTAGAAATGATGGACGATTTTGAAAATTTTGAGGTGAATATATTCGTGGTTACTATGGTTATGTCACAACCCGCCTTTCTCGGGCTGTGATAAACCTTTTCTTACTTACATATAGACAAAAATTTATGAACTTTTTTTTTTACATACAGATTTTAACATCTTTTGAAACACAAATATATACATATATTTACTTCGCACACTTGTTTTATAACACTAGTTTTAGCAACTTTGAAAATACAGACATATACTTGTATTTACATAAACAACCTTTCTTTTACAATACTGTTTGCTAAACATTAACTTTCATGATAACATAAAATATGTTACAGCGAAAACAAAATTATGATGGTATCCATACTCATTCTGCATATTACTCATCCCTCCGCCAACTCAACTATGAAATTATTCTAACTTTCTTGTCAGAATACCTACAGCATGAAATACTTAGTGAACTTACGCCCAGTAAGTCCCAATACAGCCCACATGCACATTCAATAAAATGCAGGATCCAATTATGCTTTCTTATAAACATTCTTTATCATTGTCATATCTTATTTTTAACTAGGGCCAAAGTGTTCGTACAATTACGCACATAGGTCTACGTGACACCCTGACCATACTATATCCTTAAACTCCTCTTGAGTCTGGAGTCGGTACGACACTTTTCTTAATTTCTGGATATATATCTACCAGTCCAATTATTACAATTATCATTCTATGTATGAAGTGATAATCATATGTTATATGCAAACATAAATGCTATTGTACAGTATAGTACATACAGTTACATACTTTTTATACTCATAGATACATTTTAATATACACATAGGTATACAACATAATATACATACATGTATTTATTTAGTATACTCACAGGTACACACCAATATACTTATAGGTACTCATGTCATAGTATACACTCAGGTACACACTTGATATACACACAGGTATACATATGCACATATCACATTCTATATCTACAATTTCATACTGTAGGTGGGATAGGTACTTACTTAATTCGAATGCTGGGCAAGTCAACCTTAATTTCCTCTTTTCTAGACTTCTAAGATCCTGTTGGCCAATTACAAATATATTAGCCAAATTTTACTATTTCCTCTATATCTCAAAACAAAACGCTAGTTAGTTAATAAATCGAGTTGTATAACTATACACAACTTTGATAATCACGGGTTCTCTTACCTCTATCTTACCCTACCCTATCGTCTCTAACAAAGGGCAGTAATCTTTTTAATCATCTTTTTTTCCCATTTGGGGATATTTTAGGATGATTCAGTTTACTCAAGAAAAAATGACGATTTTGCCTCCAATGGGCCTACTAACTTCCCAAGCTCAATTTTGTTATTTTAACGAAAATAGTTATGTACTAATTTTAAAATAATACCTTAGTGGATCGGATCTCCTTATTTCACATCTATGCCCCACTTCAATAAAACTTTGCAATTGAGCCCTTTAATTGAAAATTTTGACAATTTTAACCCAGTACTAAAATTTATCTCGTTAAACCAAAATTTTCAATTTTTCATGAGCAACATTTTTGCTTAAATACCATATTCAAAATCCTTAGGAAAAATGATATTTTTGCCCTTTTAAAATTTTTTTTCCAATTTTAACAAATTCTTGTAAAATTAAAATCTCACAAACGGTTGAGATTTTTGACGAACTGTTTATAATGCCTAATAGTTTCATCGAGATCGACAACTTTTATATTTTAACATTTTGAAATTCTCACTACACAGGGTTGTTTTTGGGCATTTTTCAATTTTGCTAAGAAAGAACTTTTTTCTTACAATTTAGTCCTTGGGACTTTTTTATAAAAATTCATTTTTAAACAACACGTCTACCCCCGTGAAGGCAGTTCCAACCCTTGTTTAAACCGTTTTCATGCCCAATCATCATTTTTGCAAAGCTAGCATTAAAATTGCAAAAATATCCTATTTTGCATAAACTACCATGTTCAACATTCAACCCTTAATTTTCACAACATCAACATACCATAATTCATATTTCTATGAAATTTAACCAAAATTTGCTTAAGAACCCACATACTTTTGAAAGAATAAAAATCAAAACAAAATTACACAAACTTTAAGTTTAAGAAATCAAACTTACCCAAATAAAAAACTTTGTGCGTCTAGCCTTCCAAGGCTCCTTTGAAACCTTTTTTCCTAGGTATTTTTCATGCAAAAATACCATGAATCAATTTCTCCCTTAACCCAAGAAAAATCCTTTGAAACCTTGAAAAAAAGTTTAGGTTTTTACCTTAAAACTTGATGAAATTCCTTGAACTTTGCCTCTTTAACTTAATTGGGGCCAATTTTGCAAAGAGTTGGATTTGAGAAAATTTTTGGGAAGGTTCTCTAATGGTGGCCATGGGGTTGGAGGAAGAAGAAGTGAAAATTTTTTGGCTAAATTTGCATTTAATTCATGCTTATCCGTTTAAGTGACTCATCAAGTAATCCATTGGGTTACTCAGGTGTCTTAATGGGATTGGGCCACCTTTCATGGCATGGTGGTCCAATAAAATCTAATTGGGTGTCCACTTGGTAGGCCTCAAAAATTTATACTGTGTAATTTTTTATCATATAGTATTTTTCTTTTACTGTCGTGGTAAAATCAGTGCAAAATCATATTTTTAGACTGTCTAAAATATTTTACTTACCTTTGGTGTACTTTTGGAGGCCAACCATAACATTTTTTATATCTGTGTTATCACTTAGTAGTATACTTATACCGCATCAGGCCCCCTTTTTATACTAGGTTAGGGTTTTGGTGGACTCTATATCTTATTTATACCCTAATTATCCATCCGTTTATATCACAATTTTACAATTAATTGTGATATAAAATTCATTTTATAAATATTATTTACAAATTTTTGAGTAATTAAACTCATAAAATCTATATTAACAATATCCAACATTGCATCACGTTCGCAGTAGAATTTTCAATTAATACTGCTTATTTATACATTATCATAATTTTACAAAAATTATAATTTTTAAGGGTAAATTTATTAATTAAACCCAATTAAATATTAGATTTTATTAATGAACTTCTCTGGTCATTATAGGTTAATTATTCCTTTAACTGAAATTAGAAGGATTTCTCAATTGTGGATTATACATATCAGAATGTGGAGTTGGAAAGTGTTTCCTAAGTTGATCTATTTGATTTGTATAATTTACCTATTCATGGGACTCCTCCTAAAAATTTAGACAGTTATAAGTTGAGTGACCTAGAGTTTAGCAAACACTACACAAAGTTTCAATCTTAAGTTCCTGAACTTTCCTACGTTCTATGGCTTTAATCTTTCTTGACAAACTAGCAATCCTAACACTTGGATCATTTTATTGGGTATGTTGATGAACACATCTTTGAGCATTAGCAAGACTAAACCTAATTGAGCCTTTAAAATTAACATGTTACCAATATCGAGAGTTTTCAGTTAAATTATCTAGAAAATATAATGTTTTATTAGGTTCTTTATCAAGAAATTCTCCATTACACATTATTTCAATGAATTGACAGGTTTCAGGACTTAAACTTTCATAAAAGAAAAAATATAACGCTATTTTTAAAACCCATGATGTGGGCAAGAGTTTAAGAAATCCTTAAAATATTCCCAACATTGAAAATAAACTTCTTTTGCACTCTGGGAAAAATTTTGAATTTGTTTCTTTAAAGCATTAGTTTTATGAATTAGAAAGAATTTCTTCAAAAATTCACCTTGCATTTCTTACCATGTACCAATTGACCTAGGTTTTAAAGAGGTAAGCCGAGTTTTAGCTTTGTGTTTCAAAGAAAAAATGGAAAAGTTTTAGCCTAATAATTTTAATTGAAACATCTTAGTCAGTAAAGGTAGCACAAACATCTTCAAACTCTCTAAGGTGCAAGTAAGGATTTTTATATTCTAAACCATGAAAATTGAAAGCAAATTGATCATTTTTGGTTTAAAGCTAAAGTTAAGTGCATTGAGAAGAAAAACCAAACATGATGGATTGGATTCTCGAGATTGTTGTAAATAATCTCGCATTGAGTGAACAAAAGTGATGAGTTGTTGATTAACAATGTTTTCATTATGAGCACTTTCATCATCGGCCATTTTGAGTGAATGTGAAGACACAATAGAGACTAAATGTGGTTCTTTTAAGCTTTTTCTAATTAATCTACTAGTTTTAGACACACGAGACCAAACCGGCATGCAAATTATTTAAATTATTTACAGAGTTTTATAGATGAGATGTTAAGCTTTTCGTTATTTGAGGAGAATAAAGTTGTGAAGACACAACAGAGACTAAAGGTGGTCCTAAGCTTTTCCTAATTAATCTACGAGTTTTAGACACATGAGACCAAACCAGCATGCAAATTATTTAAATTATTTATAGAGTTTTATAGATGAGATGTTAAGCTTTTCGTTATTTGAGGAGAATAAAGTAGTGAGTGAAAAGCATGTGCCTTAATTATTTTGTAGATTTTGAGAATTGTATCCTTTAAGAATATTCTTGGGAAAGATTGGTGGGTCGAAGGCTCTTTAAAAACTAACCTCCTAGTTAGAACATTCCTGGAATGACTAATATTGAGAGAATATCCAAAAGTAACTGGTAATAGGAAAGCTTTTTGAACCAGTATTAGTTTCCAAATAGAATTTTCTTAAAGAATACATTTCATAAAACACAATATATTATTAAGTATTATGAAAAACCTAATCTAAAATTTTATAAAATTTTATTTCTAAGTTCAAATCCTAAAACTAAACCTAAAATTAACAAAATAATTATATAACAAATGAAAGGAAAGAAAATAAATTTTTTAATTTTTTTTGAATTTTTTATTTTTTATGAATAGTAAAGTGAATAGTATCTAACGTGAATAATAACTACGGAAACAATAACTTATAGAAAATGCATGTAGATTTCTACGTGAACAGTACTTATTTCCTACAAAATAGCAAATATTAAAAAAAAAACAAATAAAGCAGAAAACAAGTTAGCAAAATAGAAAATAAAAGGAAAAAGGAATATAATATGCAAAATATACTACACTGGAAACAATTCCGTTTCTTGGCAATGGTGTTAAAAACTTTTTCGGTCTTAAGAAGTACAATCCAATATAAGCCCAAGTATAACGTTGTCCAAGTAATAAAACTCGATGAATCTGAGGTCGAACTCATTGGGACAAGTAATGCTAAAGGTCCAATATATTTATTATATTAATTTTTTATTTATTTAAAAGATAAAAAATATGAAGATTAATATTTATTATTTATAAAATATATTCACAATATTTACACATTTTTACAGCATTTTTTCATTTTCAGAATTTTGTTATTTTGGAACTTCAATAACAAAAAATTAAGCTTAATTAAAAATAAAATTTTGACAATAAGCGCAATTAATTTAAAATAACTTTAACAATAACAACACTAATAACAAAAAATTAAAAGGGGTAAAACAGTAATTATAACAAAGCTAAGGTTCAAAGATTCCATTCTAGTAATTAACTCAAACAAATTTCAATTTTTCTAATTTTTTATTAATTAGTTAAAGAATATATTATGACATCTTATGTCTACAATAAATAATGCATCACTAAACATTTACTGTGTCATTTTATGTCTATAATATAGCAAAAACTCAACTTAATAAACGAGTAGAATTTTAGGATGACTTAACTAAAATAATAATCAAAATGATAAGTTAAGCATTTACCGAGCCATCCTCTATCTACGGCTAATTAAGATCCTTTTAAGCATTATTCGTGTCAATCTGTATCTTCAAAAAATCGAAACCATAATTTTGACAGAATTTTAGCTAAGAAAATTCTAAAATCCAGTTTTCTAAAAAATATTTTAGCATTATAACAGTTTAAAAAACTGAAAAAAATTAAACATTTAAAGTGGTTTTGTCAAAGTTTCCTTCTCTCACTTCAACTAAAAATAAAAATTTAAAAGACATATTTAGAATAAAAATACTAGAAATATTATTGAAGTAATCTAAGGAATATTTTGTAAAAACTTAAACTGAAAATTGAACATAAAAACTAAAAACTAAAATCTATTTTATAAACTAAAATAGTAAATTTTTTTTAACTGCAAAGGAGGGATGGATGAAGAACTCGGGCAAGCCCACTTTTATAGACCTATAAAAGATATTGATCACAATTTTTTAATAATTTAGTGTACTATTTTTTTTGACTTTTTTAATCAAATTGACTTTTTTTTTTACAAATTTTTTCCTCGGTCTTCCTTCTCGGATTCCGCTACACGGAATCTAAATTTTCGGTCGTTTTCCTCTGCTTCATGGTGGCAGGAGGTTTGACATGCTGTTTAATCTGATCCTTTCATCTCACAATCCAACTGCCAGAATTCAAGAAACAAAGCTCGGACCAGTGGGACCATATGAGGCTTTTGGCTGAGCAATCATGAACCATTGGATCTATCAACAAAGGGACAGAATCAAGAGCTCACAGATGCCAGCTAGAAATGCCCCACTGGATCGGACAAGCTAAGACAGAAGTGGGACCCGCCTGTCGCACATAGTAACATGCACAATGACGCACTGACAGGCGTCTCACGATCCAACGGTCCTGGGTAATCGACAGCGCAATCTGACGATGGAGATTAGCCACGTGTAGTTCTAGATTAAAATTCGATTTTTCTAGTGCTGTGCAGCTCTACAATCATGGTTGTTGGATTCAATCTAGATAGGCCAAAAAGAGCACTACCAGTACTGTATGAGAGACACACTACCACAAATTCTCCCATAAATATATTATTGTCATAGATTCATCATATTCACATTATTATATTTTGTTTTATTTAATATGAATATGGTTTGATCCAACGATTAATTGTTCATGATTTTGATATGAGGATCAAAAACTGTATTAATAAACATAGTTCAGCAATTACTGATTGAGGAAAAAAAAAGCTCACAAGCAAGCTGCACAACCCAATAGAACCACGGACTAAAAGTCGACCAGTTTGGCGCAAGTCCATCACAACCGAACTCTTGTAACAGATAATTCTTGAGTAAGTCGTTGAATTTTCAACAAGTTCTCTTACATTACTATACTTTGTTTAATCTAGTATGATTATGGTTTGATTTAACAATTAAAAAATTGTACATACTCCTGATACGAGGATTAACAACTTTTAGTGAAACAAAAAGTTCGACCAAAAGAACAAGCTAACTACAGAAATTAATTCTCATCTAAATCAGCCAAAAGAAAAGTAAATTTCATTTTGCAAAGCTTTTAAAGCAGAATTTAACAGATGTGCCATGTAATTGATGGTGGAAAATAATGTCAATTTTATTGCATGAGTGTAAGCCAGATTTGAGAAGAGAAAGAGTCCAGCAAATTTTTCGAGAGTTAAATGTATGACATAATTATGATGATCTGAAGAAATTTACAAGAAATTTAACGAAACAAAGAGGCCCATCTCAAGATATCTCTCTGTTTTTTTTTTTTTTTTTTCTTCTTCCCATTTTCTTTCAGATTCCTTCAACAATTACAACATTTCAAGGCAAAATGAACTAAACCCGGAATCTTCAATCTTTGCTGTTGTACTTCTCTACTTCAACCAACTTATTTAAAAATAATAATAACTAAAATCCACAAAAAATAAAATAAAATTAAAATTAAAACTAAAATCTGTGAGTTTCCCAATTAATCATACTTTTCTCTCCATGAATAGACAAGAAGGAAAACCCAAGAAAAGGCCAATGCGATATCCCCAACAACTTGCCTGGCCCAATCACTAGAAAGGTCTTCAAGTTTCCTCTCAAAGTATGCTCTCCAAATAGCCATGGCGATGTGTAGCAAGAAACAACCTTTGGCAAAGAAGCTCTGAAACTCACTGTCCTTTACAAAAGCCACCATGAAAAGTAGGAACCCAATTGCAAATAGAAGCAAACCCGAGAAGGAATCCGAGGTCCGAATCAATAGCTGATCATGGGGTGTTGATCCTTGAAGCTTGATAGCTGTTTCCAAGCCATGGCCGAACACATAGAGCTCGTTGGAGTAGAACATCATCAGAACTCCGCTAGTCAGAGCCACCAAAGAGTGGAGAAAACAGACCACGAAAAACCCAGATAAACCCATCAACCAAAACACACACTCTCTCTCCCCCCCCACCCTCTCCCCCCCCGCGAAGAAAATTTGAGAGCTTTTACTTCAGCTTTTGATGTGCTGTACTGCACAATAATTCCATCAAAAGGGACCTTAATTTCCCATTTGCGACTTGAAGCAAAACGATGAAAAATTGCTTTAAAAAAAAGATGAAAATCACTGAAAAAGAAAAGCTTAGCTTGATCAACCCAATAGAACAAACAAGATCAACCTAATAGAGCCTTAGATTGAGGAATCGGGGCTTAAAGGAGAAAACCCATGTAGGATCCAACCCTCAGTTTCTCCGTTGAAGTGTCAAAAGAAAAAAAAAAAAAAAAATCTTGGATGAGACATTTTGGAGAAATGGAAGTGAAGGAAAGAGGGTGCTTGTTTGAAAGGGCGAGGAAAGAAACAAGGAGAGGTTTTGGCTTTTGGGGATGGACATTGATTGAGTGTGATTGCAACACATCAGTTTATATTTTTTGGAGGGACTTCTCATTTATGTGAATTAGGATTTGATATTACTATTAACTAAAATTTTAAATACCATAAAGATCTTCAGGAAAAAAAAGTTAAAAGAGATCGCTTCCCATCTGTATACCCCCACACCCACCATGCAGAAAATGCCATGTTATTTTTTTGGTTACTAGTTTGCTTGATCTGCAAAGGAATTGAAATTTTGTGGGTCATACACTAATGGGTCTCCATGTTTTCTCTATCTTAAGTTTATGGCAACCATTGTTTATTATTGTTTATTGCAACCATACCCTTTGGGAAACATGTATGGCTGCTTTTCACGATCCCTTATCAGTTTTGGGTCATCTAAAGACGGTTAGTCTTGATTCTGCTAGAGTTATTATTGGTTCCTTGAGTGACTTTTTCTTTCCTGCCAAAAAAGGTCACTATCTGTTTAGGAGAATTTATGGTTGATATTTTTTTTTCTTTTTGAAATGAATTTATGGTTGATATTTGGTAAAAGCTCACAAACTTTTACAAACGGACTCATGGAAACCGCCTTTTGCATTCTTCATTTACAAAGAAGAGTAACCAAAGAGTTCCTCTTTGTGCTTTGTCCACAAGTTAAAACCTTTTTTACACGAATGATGATGATGATAATAATAATAATAATGATGGGAAAAACTATGGTGGAGCATTTTTATCCACCGGTGGAGTATTATTTTAGATCCATAGATTAGAAATCAAGGGTTCAAAATTGTGGTGTTTATCAAATTGAAAATAAAAATAATTACAAATTATTACACTCTCCTTTTTCATATAAAATCTTTATCTAAATAAATCTCAACCATTTAATTTGATACAACTTTTAATCTCAATCCTAGATTTCAAAGCATGTCTAAAATCCCAACTCTAAGATCCTAAAGTTAGAGAAGATTTCCATGGCTATTGTCATTTGCTCCGCCCCTTCCAAACATTACTGTCATTAGATCTCAATCGTGCATGCTCGACACCGAGATGGGTTTCATGGGGGTTCGAGGCCCCCATGATAGAGTTTGCGAGGGCTCGACAATAGGGGTGTGGGGGCTGGTGAAAGAATTTGTGGGGGCTAGTGATTGAGTTTGCCGGGGCTTGATGGCGTTTCTAGGGGCTGGCAACAAGATTCGCAAGGACTAGCAATGGGGTTTTTCTAGGGGCTGGCAACAAGATTTGCGAGGGCTAGCAATGGGGTTCTCCGCATCTTGCATTAAGCTTCGTGGGAATTGGCAACAGGATTCATAATGATTCGACAACGGGCTTCACAAAGGCCATCGTCAGCGATTGAAAGATCGTCCTCTTCTGCTCTCCATTGTCGGTGGTCGTAATGGAGATGGAGATGAAGGAATTTGATTAGGGTTTTTTTTATTTTTACAATAAAATTTTAATTAAGTAGTGAATTATATGTGGGACTTTATTTTGATTTGGTGCACCTAGAGGTGTCAAATGGGTTGTGCCATGCCGACTTTGGCCTTTTGACCCTAGGCCCCACAACGGGCTTATACCATGACGGGCCCTGCCTTCTACAGTAGATGGTTGTGCTTGGACCGTGCCTAAGGAGAAAACTTTAGACCCAGCCCTAGCCCTTGAAGGGCCATGCCGGGTCCAAGCCCAGCCCAGTCCCTATAGGGCTAGCCCTTTGATTATTAAAAAAAGGGCCAGCCGTTTGATTTTTAATTTTTTAATTTCTAAATTTTTTTGTTTACTTTTAAAATAATTTTTAATAAAAAAAAATTAGTGTATAAAATCATGAGACCAAAGACAGAGAAAGGAGGACAGGGACCATAGCCCCCTAGATTTTTGGTTTTTTTTTAATATAACTTTTTTAATATATAAATTCATTAAATGCATATGTATTTATACACATCGATATTGGCTGTATAATATGCAATAGAATATGGATTAGGAACTTTACAAATTGAGTTATGTAAAACTATGAAAATTGAGTTAATCTATAGTTTTGGAGATGTAGAAAAGAAATACATGAAAGGGACTGATATATGTTTTGGACAAATTATGAGATTCACTTTTTCTTTTGGGCTGCCTAGACACATGTTCTGTATATTATAACTTTGTCTACTCCTTGTGGATAATGGCCCATTAATCTTAATTACAATTGGGTCTGTCCTTTCAGCCTAGTCCAGTGTCCATCATAGTGTGTAGTACAATGTCTTACATTATCTATAAATTTTGTCACTATGCATCAAAGCTTAGATTTGCTGAGCTCTCGCTCTCTAAAATTCTCTCTTCTCTGTAGAATTCTCTCCCTCTCTCTCCAAAATTTGAAACTTGTTCTTAATTTTCTAGATTTTCTTTCTTTCTTTCTTTCTTCTTTCTTGTTACTTTGTTTTCCGCAAATCCAAAGTATCATCACCTAAGGAAATACTTCCCATCGCTTTCCTAGTAGATTCTCAAGTAGAAATACAAGTCTAGAGTCACTCGATTATAGATTTGTAATCTCTAGTGATGTGAGGATGCTAATCAAAAGAAAAATTGGTCCAAGTGAATTCAATCAGAGAGCCGGCCTCCAGGTATGGGTACTAGTCATAGTGCGATGATATGTACCATCAACTCTAGATGTAACAAATGTAGGCGACAGACTTGTTAGGGTAAGTGTCATTTGCCTAGATTTGTGTCAGTAAATAGGGAGGACAAAATCCATTTCTATAAAGATGGCTTCTAAAGAGAACTTGGATGACCTCCATGCTTTTCTTCAAAACCATCCGAATGGATATGTTCAAGGTACGATTTCTAATCTCTAGCCTAAATTCCATGCAAAAAGACAACGCCTCAAGAATTTGGCATTTAAAGACCCTGTTTGTCAATTTGTAAGAAAATTAGATAGGGAGTAAATTCTTAATCCATAGTAGTTGTTTGAGTGTTTTTGCAAAAAAAAAAAATGAATTTTATGTTTTGAGTGTTTGTTTGTTTTTAGATTGTCATAGAATGTGTTAAACAATAAATGTTTATTTTTAGTTTATCTTATAGTAATTGTTATATATTTGTGTTTGTTTTATTAAAAAATGTTACTTTGTCAGATACATCACACGTTTGTTCCTATTGTTAGTTTGAAATTTTTAGATCCTAAATAATTTTTCTAGACTCGTGTTGTCTTTGTCAACAGGTTTATAGTATGTCATATGTCTTTTACAGATTTTTCTAGATTCGTGTTTTTTTTTTCAAAAAGTTTACAATAAGTCATATGTCTTTAACTGATTTTTCTATATTCATGTTTATTTTATCAAAAAAAGTGTACAGTTAAATGTGTTGGGTTTTTTTTGTTTGTTTATAAATTGTCAAAAGTTGTACAATTAGAGTCTCATTTGTCAAAAGTCAATCTGATTGCGTGTTTATTTTTCAAAATCTGAACTAATTTGGTTCACGTTTTTCTAACATGTACATCACTTACCTGTCATAAGTCCCTAGTTCTTTTCCATTTTCATCTTCTTTAAGATTTCATTCAGGATTCAAAGTTTAGGCAAAGCGGACTTAAGACAAAAAAAAAAAAAAAAAGGAAAAAAAAGTCAGTCTATTTTAGAAACCAAACATGTCTTCCTCCTATTCATCTAGGAAAATGGAAGCCATTTGTGTCTTGTGTGGTTCCAATCCTAGTAAAAGCAAAGTCTACTTAGAAGCTGTAGAACACTTAAGACAAGTCTTGGTACATAGGACTTGATTTACAGGGAAAATAGCTTAGGAATAATAGAGAATGTAGCAACAACAGCACATTCTAGAGATAGCCATGTCATAGGGATTATCCCTCATATTCTAGTTAAGGGGAACCTCAGTCGAAAAACCATGGGTAAGGAAAAGGGTTTTGGACATCTCTAAGCATCTTGAAAATATGATCCATAGCTCTTGACATTGTCATTATATTACCTAGGGGTTTAGGCACCCTTGAAGAGTTATTCATAGTTGCTAGTAGGAGTTTGTTGAGCATTCACTCTAAACCCGTAGGTCCTTAGAATGTAAATGGATTTTATAATGGTCTTTTAACATTTTTATATTACACTGCAGAGCAAAACTTCATTATAGAGTCAAAAAGACAAATCTTTGTTACTGCTTTAACAGCTGAAGACCTACTTGGCAAAAAACAAGTCATTCATCTAGAGTCCGACACTACAATGTTCAAGCTTGACTAAAAGAAAAAAAAAACAAAAAGTGACCATTGGATGTGAACCTCCACTTGTAATCTTTTGTTTTACCTATAGTATGTTTGTTTGTATTTCTTGTGTCTTGAATGACCACTCTCTTCTGTATCTTGTATTTTTTTTTTAAGACATGCTGTTGTTAAAACCTTTAGATTCATTGACTCTAGTATCGAGATGGTTAATATTATAGAGTAACTAATACTCTCAAAACAAAACTTGTTTTAGGTCCAATCTTTTCTTTATCGATGCTTTTATAATCTCCATGCATACATGGTTAGGATAGCTAATTATAAGGAGTATTTTGTACTCTCAAAATATATCTATATCATGTCTATGAACTCTCTATATATTATTTTAGTGCACATTTTAATATAAATACTTGCGTTGTTTATTTTACTACTACTACTACTACTACTACTACTACTACTATTATTATTATTATCATTATTATTATTATTATGTAATATAGCATATCTAATCTAATTATAAACCATAGTTCAAGAACAATAAAGGACTAAAAAATGACATGATCAACATATACACTGTCTTGATATATGTTAGAATAATCTTGATTAAAAAAAAATGCCCCCTGACTCAAAATTCTAGCTCCGTCACTCCATGAGACTATATAGAGCATTGAAGAATAGATCTTATTTTTTTTTTCAATGTGTGATTTAAGTTTGTGATATGTTTTATGGACATAATAAATATATTTGGATATCAAAAATTACACAAATAACTATCTGGTTAAGTGGTTGATAGCCTCTTATTTCTTTTAAAGGTTTAAGGTAAAACCTCAAGGTACTCAAAAATAACAGTATTTTCTTAAACACATAAAGGGCCAAACTTGAAAGGTTTTTGGCGTACCTGGGATGAGCCAGGCTCGTCACGTGCCTAGGCCGACCCAGGCCCTTCACATGCCAAGGTCGTGCTGGCTCATAGGGTTAGGCCCAGCCCTGGCCCATCAAGCGTGTCGTGCCAGCCCAATCCACTATAGTGCAAGACTGGGCTGGGTTGGGCCATGCCTTACACTATTCTAGGCTAGGCCGTGTCATCCATAGATGGCCTAGTCCATTGACACCTCTAGGTATACCCTCATTTTTTATCATTTATTCAAAACTAAAAGCTGCTCGCTACCTTTAGATTATACTCCATCTGTGGGGTAAAAAGCCCCCATAGCCTTTTCCATAATAATAATAATATACTTTTTTAATAAATAACACCAATATACTTTGTGCATGTAATTTGATCGTAGTAGGGTTAAGTAAATACAAAAAACAGTTGTTTTATAACCATAAAATATTACTCATTAATCAGCTGAAGAAAATTTCGGACAGAAAAAATCACAAAGAGATAGATATACAAGTCATGACAAATAAGGGTCCATATGCAAAACAGCCGAGGTGAAAACTGTGAAGATCTCATCGTTTGTTTAAGCCAAAGACAATGTTAGAAAAATGCAAAGAGAATCAAGGGATATCCAAAGAAAGTTTTTCATTTCTGCACGATTTTCTTCTCATTCAAAGACCAAACTAGTTTGCTTTCTTTTTTTTTTTTTTTGGTCAAATTTTCAAATTCCTTTATTGAAAATTTAAGAACCACAACTTATCTCCCTCTCTCTCTTTTTTTTTTTTTTTTTTTTGTGTTGATAGAAGACAACTTATCTTATAGCCTGTTTGGCAAGTTAGTTCAAACCACGGTCTGAACTATTTTCTCGGCTATAAACAGTGTAAAGTTCTCATATACTACATTAATAGTAAAAAAATCGCTATAATGTAAATTCTCACATACTACAATAAAAACAGTTCTAACTAACAGTTCTAGCCACCTTGTCAAACACCCTATTAATATTATGATTATGTTACTATTTAATATCTTATTACTATAAAGTTGTGATGATGTTTTCAAAGAGGAGAGCAATCATGACGAGGCCACAATGACACTCTGTATGAGTGGAGTTGCGCGACTGGGAAGGTCTACCGATGGCTGACTGGCCAAAATCGTGTGGTTTTTGTTGGTCATTGCTTTGACTTCATGGAGCGCACAGTACCTTTTGTTCCACAAAGTCGCGATGTTCTAAATGCGCAAAAACATGGAGGTTCAGTTCTTTTTTTCCCCTTTTTTCTAATAAAATGTAGTATTAGGTAAAGAAAAACAAAAAATATATTGCAAGAGGTTGGGGACTCTACAAGGATAATTCGATTGTTACGCAAGATTCCATTCATAAAATTATCTCTCTATTAAATAGTGATATTTATGTAGCAACTATAATTTTAACTACGGAATTAACTTTTCCACAATATGATCTATTACTCGAAGTGATTTTGCATCTTACTCGAAGTGATTTTGCATCTTATGATGAAATTATTAATGTAAATATTCATATTGAAAAATTGATTCAATAATAAAATACAACATCTACCAATAAGATAAAAATATATGTTCTATCATAAACGCTCCAAAGAAAAAGATAAAACATTATTCAATAGTTCCATCAATTACATGCTAATTGTAAGTTTTGGAAAAACTACTCCAACTCATAGTTGGAGCCGTCTATAGTGTAAAGTTCTCACATGTTACACAGTAAAGCAAAAATATGCTATAGTGTAAAGTTCTCATATGCTATAGTGTTTTCGTTTTAGCTCTCAATTCTAATAGGAGCCACAAAGACTATTATAGAAGGATTCCAGGAATATACTCAAACAATATTTGCGGTACTCTCCAAAGTAAACCGTGAAAAAAAGGTGCTACACAAATTGTAGTAACCAGAATAGGGCCTTGGTCCTAAATGCTATGAAACGCCCTTCCTTCGTGCCAAGGGTAGCATCTCAACCAAGCAACCAATTAAGGGTGTTTATCGGTCAATTTTTGTCAGATTTTAGTTGATCGATTTCCATCAAAGGGCAATCGGTTTTGAAAAATACAAACCGAGTCCCAACATGATAGTTGATATGGTGGTCGATTTTATACAACAGTAACCAACCAAACTACATATAGTAATCTATTAGTAATTTACTCGGTTTCACTTGTTTTTTTCCCCACAAATATAATGTATTAGATGACTTACAAAAGACCAAATTTTGAAAACAATAATTAAACAACAAAAACCAAACAAATTAGCAAGAAAATTCATCATTTAACCATTAAGTCCAAAGTTTCAAAGTTCAAACATGACATAGTGTTTAATATATGATATAGTATTGTAATTTATATTTGTATTTAAAAAAAATAGTCCAACGATAAATTCAATTTCTGAAACAATGGAATTAACCTGCAAGCATAGGTTAGCTTCTAGGGACCACTTTCTAACACCTATCCTAAGATATACGGAGATCTTGCTAGGAGATCTTGACAAGTGTGGTATGTAAAAAGATGCATAATTAACAATTCTAAGAAATTTCTAAATATGCCTTCTTCTAGTGAGCTCATCAGGAAACTCCTGGACTTTCTCTAAAATGTGCTCTTATGGACTGATCTTATCATCTTGGATTTTTAGTCCAAAGTTGGCATCCGTTATACTAATCTTCATTTTGGCTTCCGATAGGGATCGTCGATGTAGATCAAGCAGTTGCTAAAAAGTGGTTCATAGACTCGACCCATCCGATGTTGAAATTTTGATGGTGCATTCTTGAGATCAAAGGGCCTGACATTCCATTCATCACGCCCATGTGGCACGATGAAGGTTGTCTTGTGTCTGTTTTCTTAAACAAAGCCAATTTGCTAAAATCCAGACCATATCAAACTTTGAAAAGACTTATGGCTTTGGACAATTTTTTTTTTCAAAAGATCGTGTCTAAAATTTGGATACCTTACGTTTTTTAGACACTCATTAAGCTTCCTATAATCTATGACAAGCCTCTTTTTTCCTTGAACTTGTTCTAAATGCTTGTTGACAAAGAACATAGTACTAGCCCAATTACACTTGGAATGTATAATCAAACCCATATTCGGTAAACCTTTTTTTTTTTTTTTTTTTTTTTGGTGCAAAGCGCTTCATCTTGTGGCATCCCTCGATGTGATGTTGTCTGATGCGATATGCTCTATCCATCTTTGTCTAAAAGGTTGACAAAGAACCAATTTCCAAACACGCAAGTAAACAAAGAACCAATTTCCTAAACACTCGAGTAATTTCTTATCATGTTGTAATCTTTTGCTGTGTCCGGAAGTTCTTTCTTTCAAAAAAGTGAAAAGAAAATATCTCATGACGATTTATAATCAGCTAATTGAGAGAGATAAATTTGCATTTCTTGAAGAATTACTCAATTTAGGACTCCCATAAGTAACTAACGAGACTTAAAAAATACACATTTTTTAAAGCTAAAATCAATTATTTTGCATTAATATTTCTCGTTAAACTCCTTAATTAAAGCAATTATGTGCTAAATAGTATTTTAGTACCTTAGTGTAAAAATATGTTTAACTATGAGTTTTTAATATTTTTTATGTTTAATAATACTTTCAGTAATTTTTAAAATTGTTTTCGTATGTAAAATATTAGTTTAGTTTAAAAATAATTAAAACCATAAAAATAATAAGTGGTAATTTTATTTTCACTCATGATGTATTTTATAGTGTATTTTAAGTTTGTAAATATGTTTTATAATATTTTTTTTAATAATTTTTAAAACTATTTTCGAGTCTTAAAAATTATATCTGTATAAACCGACAAAGCTCAAAATTTTAAAAGTTTATAATTATTTTTGTATGTTTTAATGTAAAATAAAATTTTTAAAACTATTGTAAATATTAAGTTTGTAAAATAATTAATTTTATTTTAATTTTATCTTTAGATTTGAAATATGGAGAAAATGAAGCAAAACAACATTAAAAAAGGTAAAATTAGACATCAAATGCTTAAAAAAAAATAAGAAAATTCAAATTTATAAAAAGCATAGACACGTGGCAGATTCTCCTCCATCGAATCACGCTGCCAAAAGCTTCTCAACCGTCTAATCAACCCACTCGTCAGCGCCAACGTTAGCAGCCAAACAGCGTGGGCTCGCCCACATGGGAGAGTCAGGCAAAGCTTCGACTTGTGTGCGATAGTTCTCTCGTGTATTTGCTTTCTCAACAGTCCGATCCGTTTACCTTGACCAATCCAACGGTCAAAAATCTAGCACCACATGGTCCCACCTGGACCCACTTTCCTCCACATCTCTTAGCCATTAGATCACACAATTGAAAGCCTAGATTGCTTCATTTCCGTACATTCTGTTGTCACGAAGTAGAGGAACCTGGCCAAAAATCTAGATTCTAAGGAGTGGAATTCAAGAAGGAGAAAGGAGAAAAAATTGTTAAAAACGTCAAATTGATCCGAAGAAGTTACGGAGAATAGTGAAAAAATTATAAAAAAAAAAATACATTTTGGAGTTCTATAAATACCAAGGCCTTTGGCTTCGATTCTCACCCCGTATGAAAAAAATATTGTTTAAATTTTATTTTAGTTTTTTAGATTTCAGTTTTTAGTTTAATTTTTTGTAAAAATATTTCCAAGTTTATACTGTAAAAATTATGTTCAATAATATTTTTTTAGTATTTTTATTTTAAATATGTCTTTTTAAGGGTGTTTGAAAAGGTGGTGAGAACCAGTAGTTAGAACCACTTTTATTGTAGCATATGAGAGCTTATACTGTAGTAATTTTTTTATTGTTACTGTAGCATGTGAGAGCGTTACACTGTTCATAACTGAGTTTGTGGTGGGAACTGTGGTTCCCACCACTCAGCCAAACATGGGGTTAATTTCTTTGAGGTGAAAAGGAAAAACTTTGACAAAATTACTTTAAATATTTTTAATTTTTCTTAGTTTTTTAAACAATTACAATGCTAAAATATTTTTTAGAAAACTTAGGATTTTAGAATTTTCTTAGCTAAAACTCTACCAAAATTCGGGTTTTGATTTTTTGGTGATATAAACTGACGTGAATAATGTTGGGAGAACCTTGATTAACCGTAGACAGAGAATAGCTCAATAAATACTTAACTTATTATTTGGTTGTTATTAGTTAAGGAATGCTGAAATCTGCTAGTTTATTAAATTGAGTTTTTACTACGTTACAGGTATAAAATGATATAGTAAATGCTTGATTTATTGTCCACATAAAATCACATAATGTATTCTTAAACCAATTAATAAATAATTAGAAAAGCTAAAATTTGTTTAAGTTAATTGTCAAAACAAAACCTTTGAACCTTAACATTGTTATAATTATTGTTTAATCTCTTTTAATTTGTTGTTATTTTTATTAAGGTTATTTTAAATTAATTATACTTATTATTGAAATTTCATTTTAATTTAAGCTACATTTCTTAACATTGAAGTTCCAAAATGCCAAAATTCTGAAAATAAAAAATATTGTAAAAATACGTAAATATTGTGAATATTAATCCTCATATTTTTAACCTTAAAATAAATAAATAAATAATATAACAAGTATATTGAACCTTAGCAATATTCTTTATCTATGAGTTTAACCTCAGATTCACTGATCTTTATTATTTAAACATCCTTATACTTAGGTTATATTAGATTGTACTTTTTAAGACAAAACAATAACCAACATGGCAGTCTCCCACATTGGAATCTTCAATTAGGTATCTTATAAAATTCAATTCTCAAAGCTACGTTATGCCCAAGTTCGATATTTCCTTTTGGATAATCTAGGGCATTTAGGAGAATAGTTCAAACAACTAGGTTTAAACTGTAAACAATATCAACTTCGCACATTCTACAACGTAAAGTAAAAATAAGCATAGTGTATGACTTTCATATGCTACGGTGTTGTGTTTCAAAGTTGTTGCTTTGAACTCTTCTTTTAAACACCCTAATCATATACAAAGGATGGCAAAACAATCAAATGATAGGACCCTTTTATCATCTTATACAGGGCTTAAGATAAATTTATTTTTAAAAAAATAGCATTTCAGCATTTTTTCTTGCATGATATTAAGAACACATATACACAGAGACACGAGATCACATCGGAACGCGAGGAAAAATGAAAGAAGCTCGCATTGAACTTATTGGGGACAGCGGTATTTACAGTAAAATGGAATCTATATCAACAATTCTCTCTTTGCTTTCCCTTTTTTTCTGCACAGATTTAACAAGGCCTTCCTACCTCGGGTGATTTAAATGAGATAGAAAGAAGAAAAATTACATTTTTCTTTCAGTCAAAAAGAGGATAAGGGGGTTGGGAGGGAATCAATCAATAAACGAAAATATTAGAAGTAGCTGTTATATGTACCACCAGCAGTAACCTTCCGATGACGCTTTGAACCAGGTTTCCTTTCTCGCCCACGTCGAGTAGAAGCCTTCTTTCCTGATGGTCTCTTACCATATGCATCAACACTAGGAAGAACTGGTCTGAAATGACTCACGGCAGGAGGGGGAGGCATGTGCTCTAGTAAATCTCTGTGGTATGTCTGCAAATAAAAATCAAGTAGAACACGTTGAGATATATGAAGTATAATGTTTAGCTACGACCTGCAGAAAGGAAACCACAAGAACAGTCCACTTAGGTTCATCATGTAAACTCATTTGGGTTGTAAGAATCTGCACCAAACTTGTTACAGGCCATTTAGCCAAAGTGATAAATTTTAAGGCTCATTCCTTGTCATGCATTCACCGAGAAAAGTGGCTTTTGCAAAGTAAGCTGTGTACACAGCCTTAGGAATAAAGAAAAATAGAAATATAACATGTCCACAATTATTTTATACTCCCCATCACCAGGGAGTTTTCTTCCAAGCAACAATTAAATTCTACAGTTTATATATTATCCCGATGCTAGACAATGGCTCAATAGAGCAACCAACATACAACAGAACACTACAGTCAAAACTGAAAAGAAAAGCAATTGACGGACTAGCACAGAACAAGGTTTGAATAAGCTTTCTACCCCAACAAACATAGTGCTTATTAAAATATCGCACCTGTATTACAAAATTACGCCTTTCACAATCCATAAACATATTGATGCTCCAACCAACTCTTTCCGCTATTTTATCCCTCACTGTGGAAAAGCTTAACTGGTCCCTGGAGGTAAAACGATCAACTTCGTTGAACCATAGACAGGTAAACAGATTGGTAATGGGAATGTGCTCTCTTATGATTACACAACCTTCAGGAACATCTGCAGAAAGTTGATGGAAAACCTCATGTTAAGATCGAAAAAAGGCTAAACATGTAAACACACATGGAAACATGAAATGCAAACATATGCAGATATATGCACGCCTGATAATTATTACAATACGTAAATATGTGAATCACAAACCTACCACTCGTTATAGGAAGTTTAGCCGTGGAATATGGTCTTAAACCCTCTTTTCTATAAAACTCAATCTGCCTATCAATGGTAGCATTGTCATATTTTCCAGCAGCTTTATTAGCTTCAGCCTCCTCAAAAACATCATAGCGTCTATAATGCCTTGAGATTGCAAAAGTCACATTGTGACGCCACAAGAACCTGAATAGTAAATGCCAGTGAAAATTAATCAAGCACCATGTAAAAATCAAATCATATTTGGTCCACTAATATGCTGTACATAATCCCAGTACGCTTGCATAGAAGAATCTAGAGTCATAGTTTGCAATGAAATCTTTATATCTAACAAAAACTGGACATCACAGAAAAGTTATCAAATATTAAGTTTTGGCATTGACAGATGTCCCAGTACTCATGCCCCAAATCCCAGATCATGAATAACAAAATGTTTAAGTTCATTACAAAAAGAAAATGTTATTTACACCTCTAGTCGAAAGCTAAAAGTGTTGGGATTGGAACTAATATTTTATATCAAATCTTTGTAGTGAAAAAAAATGCCAAGTTCATATCTTTATATAGAACACATATGTACGTGGGTGTTGACCAACATGCGACATTTGTGGAATGCATCAGTAGCAATAGAAACCAAGCACAGTACGTGTATAATAAATTTAAAAAGAAATCTTTATAAAATGCCCATTTGATCTTTAGTATCAATAATGTCTCCGCCTTCGAGTTTCTAGAAAGTGCAAGTAAGCCACCAAGAAATGCTTGTCAATTTCTAAAAAGCAAACCCAGATAGATAATAGATAAATGAGGAAAAACCGAACAGAAATGCTTAAGTACTGTTTGGTGCGTAAGTTCTAAACCATGACGTTTAGTGGAATAATAACTAAGACGGATTTAAACCTTCAAAAAGTTTTAAACCGACCTAAACATCTAAAATTTAAACTTTGCCCCCTTCAAGTTTAGATGGTTTTGAACTATCTTCTACAATAAAATCATTCTCATTCTCGTTGTCCTTCATAAACCATAGTTTTTCAAACACTAGTTTTAGTTTTAAACTATTATTCTTGTTTTAAACCTTTACATTCCAAAGGCCAATAAAAAACCACTTTTTAAACCACATAGTTTTGAACCCACAGTTCAAACCATACAGTTTTAAACTAGACCATTCCAAAACTATGCATCAAACGAACCCTTAGTGTATAACAGCCCAACTTTCCCTGGAAAGATAAATTATGCGTTACACAATTCCTGACAAAAACCATATACTATAGTACTAACTGTTATGTCTAAAAAGAGATTATCAAGGAGCTTTCAATCTTTACAGCTGTTGCACTTGCAGCAAGAGGCACGTCAATCCAACAATATAATGGTACCAGACTGAACTTGTTTCAGGAAAACACTTGTCTTAAGACCCCATGTAGTCCCCGTGAATTGAGGCATCAACAGAGCTGAAAGAGTAACCAAAGCAGAAGGTGTAGCATACCTCTCAAGAATTTGATAAGGATCCACCACAAGCTGGAGCTTTCCATCTATCCATATGGAATGTCGAACCTTGGGAAAGATCCTATGCAGTAGTAGCTTTGGAATCTGCACAAGTATATGCTGGATCGTCAGCATCCAGCAATTCAATGATTCCTTAATCCTTAGTGGTAGAAGAACAGACAAATCAACCAGAATAAACAACTGACCTTTCCATTACGTCTCGAATCATTGTATGGAATATTGTGAACGACAATAATTCTCCACAGCCCAATCCGTTTCCTGCTGTCTAGGACACTAGAATTCTTCAAATAAGCTTCTGTCTCTTCATCAATAAACATGTAGAAGGGGACAGTTTTTCTTGCCAATTCACTAATATTCTTGGGCTGTTGTATTATGTCATAATTTCCTGGCAAAGGCAAGACCATGAGAAAGAGCCAAAAAAAGCATAAAAGAAAGAAAAATCATGGCATGTCCTAGTTCGAAAGTACCAAATATAGCTGATGCAACAATGACCTCATGAAACTGCTCCAACTCCATAAGGTCAGCTTCATCAATATCAAATCCAGTTTGATAACCAGGTCTACTTCCTCTTACAAATCTGACAGAACAAGATCAATCTTCAGTCAGGTTTATTTGATTGATTGATTCAATCCATTTACTGAAAAAGTAATCGTGACTTTGTCCTCATTAGTTAAAAAGGAATCCGACAAAAGAAAGACATACAAAAAGAAGAGAACTTACCCACAGTGCACTTTCATTGACTCCTTTATATCAAAAGAATCATTCCTCTGCTTTAGTGTAGGATATCCACCAAATTCTGAGCCTCCAAAAGGCTCTGTTCTAGTTGGATTTTTATCAAGTATATATGACAAATTATTGATTACGGGTGAAACTGATGCAGAGCTTGGCATCATAGCAACAGCCTGCTCCACAGGAAGATAACACACTGGACAAGCTGAAAGAAATAAGCAACAACAGAATCACTAATTATTATCTACTCAGGTCATGATGCGAAACCATTATCTGATATATATTCATGCTACAGTTCTGAACCAGTTATAATATATTAAATAAAAAGTAAAGAATGTCACAGAAAAAAGTAAAGAAAAACGACTCACGACGTGGTCCAATCCTTTTTGGATTAGCTGGAGGAGGAGGAGGAAAGGCAAAATTCTCACATTGGTGGCCAGAGGGAAGAGCATTTCGATGAACTATGGTAGTAGAAAGCTTTTGGTCGAAATTACGGTTGTCATGATCCTCAGGAAAAATCAGATGCCGAGTTCTGCTGCTTCTTCTAGTAATGATCTTGAGAGCAGACAAATTCTGATCGTTGCCGGAGGTAGCTCTAAAATCAATAGGCCTCCCTTTGTCAGCAATTATGATGTTTTCAATACGTTGCGAGATGTTCAAGTTAGCGTTTTCTGGTTCATCATGACAGAGGAATTCAAACCATGAGACTGAAATATGCTATTTCCTTGTAATAAACGACAATGTTAACAACAAGAACCCAAGATTTTCAAATTTCAACGTGCAAAGAAACCAAGATCATTATTTGGTATCACATAAATCATGCAAAGAAACCAAATCCATTATTTGGGTAACTCGTAAATCATGCATTATAGCACCAAAAATAAATGCCAACCTTCCAAAATATATAATTCATCACATACCGCAAAGATAAACTACGAGTGAACAAAATGTCTAAGTGTTTTCACAGCCCAAAAACAGAAGAAAACGAACCTTTGTTAACAATAAAGGAACCGAAAACAAAGACGAAAAGAGCGAGGACGACGAGAAGGAGGACCGCGATCTTCCTTCGACCGAAGAATCGGCAGGGAAAAGGCCGAAGCTTTTCCTTGTCTCTCGAAAGAAGAAGCTTCGAGGGCTTGCGGAGGAGAACCGGCGTCGGGTGAAGACTGGAGAATTTGTACTGCTGTTGCTGCTGTGGATGTTGCTGTTGTTGTTGTTGTAGTTGTTGTTGCAGTTGCTGAAGTTGCAATGATCCATAACTCCCCGTTCGGAGACCTAATGACCCTCCAGTCATTGTAGCTCTGAACCAAAAACCATTCGTTTCATCTCCTTCCTCTTCTTCTTCTCTTCGTCGCATAAAACCCTCTCATTCAGAATTCACAGAGATTAATTCAAACGCAAAATCGATCGGACGAAATCGGATTCGCTTTCTCGAAATTGACGAAGATTATCAGCTTCAATGGCCAATGCGATTGGATTTCGAGCAACGAAGCGACCGAATTCGATCAATGCGAAGCAAAAACAAATTTGAATCGGAATCGGAATCTTCCGATGGATCGAGACGCTGAGATCGGAATGCGAAAGCAATGGGAAACAATCCGAGATCAATAATTCGGAGAATGCGAGAGAGAATTTGAAAATCGAAGTTGGATTTTCCGATTTGCAGAGATTAGAACAACTTTTCTAGGGTTATAGAGAGCGTAAATGGTTTTCGGCAATTCGCGTTCGCGCCGTTTATCCACTTTAGCTTTATTTTTTTTTTTAATTTTCTTTTTCTTTTTCTTTTTTCGGGTGTTTTTTTTATAGATGGATTTTTCGGGTGTTGGAATTTGAAAATAGAGAATTCAAAAATATGATCTGAGAGTTTTACTTTTATCCGAAACAAATACCTTCAAATTTTAAATGAGAAAAAAACAATCTCTTTATCATATTAGAAAAATAGGATTCAAAATAAAACACAACTAGTAGTTAACTGATTAATTTAAAAAAAAATGCTTGAAACCGATAATAAATAATAGGATTCAAAATAAAACACAACTATTTAGCTGATTAATTTAAAAAAAGCTTGAAATTCTACTGATAATAATAATCTCTGTCATATTAGAATAATAGGATTCAAAATAAAACACAACTAGTTAACTGATTAATTTAAAAAAAAATGCTTGACATTGCACCGATAATAATAATCTCCTTATCGTATTAGAATAATAGGATTCAAAATAAAACACAACTATTTAACTGATTAATTAAAAAAAAGCTTGAAATTCCACTGATAATCATAATCTCTTTATCATATTAGAATAATAGGATTCAAAATAAAACACAACTAGTTAACTGATTAATTTATAAAAAAATGCTTGAAATTCCATCGATAATAATAATCTCCTTATCATATTAGAATAATAGGATTCAAAATAAAACACAACTATTTAACTGATTAATTTAAAAAAATGCTTGAAATTCCCCTAATAATAATAATCTCTTTATCATATTAGAATAATAGGAATCAAAATAAAACACAACTAGTTAACTGATTAATTTAAAAAAATGCTTGAAATTCCACTGATAATAATAATCTCTTTATCATACTAGAATAATAGGATTCAAAATAAAACACAACTATTTAACTGATTAATTTTTAAAAAAAAATGCCACAAATTTTACCGATAATAATAATAATGTATGCAAAGTTCAAACATTTATCCCTTCAAAAAAAAGTTCAAACATTTATTATTCTTTCAAATACAATTGAATATTTATTTGTTGAAAAAAAAAATCAATCATTTTTTTAGGGGAAACATCAAACTTTTTTCAAACTGATTCAAAAGGAAGAAAAGTTTTCAAACATTTTATTGTAGACATCATTCTAAAACACCATATTTATATTAAATATTTGGATAAATTATTCAGGAGATCCACGATCTTTTTTAAGAGGTACAATTTGATTTTCATTCTTCTTTAAGAGTAAATTGTTCGGCAAGTCCTTAAACTATTTAAAATACGTCTTATTGATCCTTATTTTTTTTAGCTCAACTGACTCTAAACTCCAAAAAAAAATGCAAAAGGACTGAGTTAACTCAAGGCCATTAGTTTTTGCTCATTTGGCAACCACATGCCCATTACATGCATATTATTTACTTTGAAAAGACTAAAATATCCCCAATTAAATCAATATTATTTAAAAAATTAAAACAAAAACACAAAACCTTTTCCTTCCTTATTTTCCTTCTTCATCTCTCCAATTTGAGTTCATGAATTCAACAAATTAAACAAAAAACGAATCAAAAATTGAATTCAACAACATACAAAACATAAAACGGAGAGATTTTTCTCATCATAAACAAAAAAGACAATTTTTCATTTGAATCTCCTGCTGCCCATTTCCTGAAATCAATTGAAAAATTTGCTCCCCTTTGATGCAGTTGGAGCAAGACTCAGCCATAGAAGTGTTGGAAGTAAATATATGAAACGCAGCGGAAAGAATGGATCATTGATAAACAAAAATTTTTTGAAAACTTTGTTCATCGAAAATAGATATATAATTTTAATTAATAACAGAAAGCATTGAGAATTTTTACCAACCTTTTGAAGACTATCAGTGTAATGACCGAGAAAATTTTATTAATAAAACATAATATTTAATTAGGTTTAATTAATGAATTTACTTTTAAAAATGTGATTTTTGTAAAAATTGTAATTTTTACAAAATTATTATAAAATGTGAATGGACGGCATTGATTTCAAATTTCACGGTGAATGTGATGCAATGTTGGGTATGGTAAAATACAGATTTTATGAGTTGAATTACTCAAAAATTTGTAAATAATACCCATAAAATAAATTTTATATCACGATTAATTGTGAAATTATGATATAAACGAATGGGTAATTAGAATGTAAAGAGGATATAGAGGTTGTCCAAACCCTAATCAAGGGTAAAAAGGAGGCCAAAGCAGTATAAGAATACTGCTAAATAAAAACGCAGATACAGAAAATGTCATGTTTGGCCTCCAAAAGTGAACGAAAAGTAAGTTAAGGATTTTTATACAGTCTAAGGATAGAAAATACACTGATTTGATCACGACAGTATAAGAAAAATACTACGTGACAAAAAATTACATAGTGTAAATTTTTAGCTCCATTAAATGGACACTTTTTAGCTTGTTATCGGGCCACCAAGCCCTAAAAGGTGGCCCAATCATGGGATGATACTTGGTAACCCAAAGGGTTACTTAATGAGGTAACCAAGTGGATTAAGAAGCATTTAATACAGAGTTATCACAAATTTTCTTTCTTTCTTCTTCCTCCCAAGTTTGGCAGTCATTGAAGAAGCTTTCAAAAAATTTTCTCAACTTCACACTTTGCAAAAATAGCCCCAAAACAAGTTTTAGAAGCAAGCTGAAGGATTTTCACAAGATTTAAGGTAAAATTCCAAACTTTTTAACAAGTTTTCAAGGTATTTTTCATGGGTTGAAGGGGAAATATTAACCTATGGTATTTTTGCATGAAAAGGAAGCTTAGAAGGGAATTCAAAGGGATTTTGAAGGCTAGAAACCAAAAGGAGGTTATTTTGGTAAGTTTTGGGTTTTAAAGTTTCAAAAATTTATGAATTTTGTTTGGATTTTTATTCTCTCAAGCCCATGTGAGTTCTTGAGCTTATGTTTGATGAAGTTTCATGTATATGTGATGAAAGGCATGGTTAAGTTGTGAAATTTTGATTTATGGTGCAAAATGATAGTTTTTGCAAAAAATGTATTTTTGTAATTTTGATAATGGTTTTTGGAAAAATGAGGTTTGAGCATGAGAATGATTTGGTTAAGGCATGAAACGGTTTCTGCAGGGGTAGATTTACAATTTTGAAATAGATTTTGACCAAAATGCCCTAGGGACTAAATTGAAAGAAAATTTTCTTTCTCGACAAAATTAGAAAATGACGAAAAACACCCATGTACAGTGAGATTTTGAGAAAAGTTAAAACATAAAAGTTGTAGATCACAACGAAACTGTTAGGTATGTGAGAACGGTTTGTTGAAAAACTCAACCGTTTGTGAGTTTTTGATTTTTCAAGAATTTGTTAAAAGTAAAAAGTGTTAAAATGGAAAAAATATCGTTTTTCAAAGTGATTTAAGGCATGGTACTTTAAGCAAAAATGTTTCTTATGAAAAATAGGAAATTTTAGTGCAAAGATAAAAATTTTAACCCTAGGGCAAATTGTCAAAATTTTCAATTTAGGGGTTAAATCGTAAAGTTTTATAAAAAATGGACAAAAGTGTGAAATAAAGTGATACGAGCCACTAGGACATTGTTTTAAAGTTAATATGTGGCTATTTTTGTTGAAACAACGAATCAAGCCCGGGTAGCTCAGTAGGGCCACGGAGGGCAAAATCGTCATTTTAGCCCGAACGACCCCATTCGCATCGAAAAGTTTCAAATAAGAAAAGAAAAGGATTAGAAAGATTTTCGTCCTTCGTAAGTAACGATAGGGTAAAGTTAGATAGAAATAAGAAAATCAGTGTTTTCAGAGTTATGTACAGTTATGCAATTCGAATAATTAAGTAGCGAATATTTTGTAACGAAACGTAGGAAAATTGGCTAATAGTTTTGTAATTGGCCAACAGGATCCTAGGAGTCTAAAATAAAAGAGACCGAAGTTGATTTTGTCGTGCTCAAAAACAAGTAAGTACCCTTCCTACCTACAGTATGAAGTTAGATAGAAATAAGGAAATCAGTGTTTTCAGAGTTATATACAGTTATGCAACTCGAATAATTAAGTAGCGAATATTTTGTAACGAAACGTAGGAAAATTGGCTAATAGTTTTGTAATTGGCCAACAGGATCCTAGGAGTCTAAAAGAAAAGAGACCGAAGTTGATTTTGTGGTGCTCAAAAACAAGTAAGTACCCTTCCCACCTACAGTATGAAATTGTAGGTTTAAAATGTGTGTATATGTATACCGAAGTATATATTACGGTGTAAGCTTGTGTGTTTATTATGAAATGAACACCTAGAGGTATAATATGAATATCTGTGAGTAGGGCTGGCAATACGGGTTGTGACACGATGACACGACACGAATCTGACATGATTTTTTGCGGGTTAGTGTCGAAAAATTTGACCACGGGTCATTTTAGTGTCAACCCGAAATTAACCCGTCAAAAAATGGGTCGAGTTTGGGTCAACCCATCTGACATGAAAATGACCCATTTCTAACTCGTATTTAATTAATTAAATTTAAAAAAATTAATATTATTTCATACATAATATAAGCCCTTAAAAGATCAAATCCTACCTTTCTTATCACTCATCTTCTTGTTGAAGTGGTATGAAACTCTTCTAATTTTATGCTTTTTTTTTAATATTATATATATATTAATGTAGGCAGGTCATAAGCGGATTGCGGGTCACAATCGGGTTACGGGTCAAAAACGGATCGCGGGTCATATTTTTTGACACTGTGCATAAGAAACGGGTTGACATGGGTCGTATTCGTGTCAACCGTATTAAAACGGGTCGTGTTTGGGTTGAGAATTCTCAACCCATTCGTGTCACGGGTCGGGTTAGTATCAACCTATTTTTTGTAAAAATTAACTCCAACCCGACACGAACCCGACCCATCAACCCGTTTTGTCACCCCTACTTGTGAGTATACGATTGGAATACCTGAGTGTATAACATGTTATGTATTGTTATGTATACTATCTTATGTACCTGTGTGTACACTGATGAATACCTGTATGTATACAAAGTAGATACTTATGTGTACTATGCTATGCATACAAATTTATGTATCATGAATACCATGTGAATGTCACATCATGCTTGGTATGTCAACCATAATAAATGGACTGGTAAATATGACACCAGGAATTAAAAAGAGTGTCGTATCGGCTCTCGAAGCAAGGGGAGTTTAAAGGATAAAATATGGTCACGGTGTTACGCAGACCTAAATGAAATTGTCCAATGGTACGAATACTTGGGCCCTAGTTAAAGATAAGAAATGATGAAGATAAAGGAAGTTCATAAGAAAGCATAATTGAATCATACATTCATTTGATTGTTCATGTGGGATTTATCGGACTTACTGGGCGTTAGCTCATTAAGTTTTTCATGCTGTAGGTATTCTGGCAAGAAGGTCAGAATAAATCTCAATGATGAGCTGGCGGACGGAAGATGTGTGCAGATCGGGTATGGAGTCCGCTACTAAATATTTTCGCTGTGTATATTTTAAGCAGTTTTGAAACGAAATGTTTGAATAGAAAAAAAAAGTTGTAAAAGTAAGAATAATTATGTAAATATAAGTGAGTGAAAGTATTTTGGATGTTGCCAAAATTATAGTAAGTAAAGTATTTATTTCAGTTTTGAAAAAAAAAATTTCCTAAAGTTTGCCCCAAAGTAAGAAAGAAAGTGTTTTATCACAGCCCGAAAAGGCGGGTTGTGACAATCAAGTATCCTAGCTTTTCTCTTTGACCACGAACTTCCAAGCCAGCCTCTACACCAATGGAAAGACCAGTGGGCGTCAAACTGCAAAAATGAATTAACCTTACACTTTTTTGAATCTGCTATGTACTTAACACATGGATAGCAGACCTTTTTTTTTTTCAAAGAAAGAACTCTCAGTTTTTCTGTTTGAGTATTCTGCAAAAATTACGTGAAAAGATTGATATATGGAGATAACTGTTATCTCTACTTTTTTATATCTAAGCAATTAATTATTTTTTAATTAAATTTAATTTACTTTAAAGTAAAAATAACGAAGGAATATACTCTACATGATCCTTATCTCTTTTCTCTTTTTTATTTTTAATAAAACCAAATCATGAACTGATTCTTCATATATATATCATTTGAAAAGAATCACGTAAAACATGATCCTTTCTTTTTTTATTAATTAACGTTTATTCTTTTATATATATATATATATATTTATATATATATATATGTTTAAAAACAAAACGTAAACAAAAAAGGTTAACGAATTCAAAAACATAAACGAATTCGTTTACATATATATATATTAATATATAATAAAATCTTATATATATATTAAAATTCAAAAATAAATTATATTTATTTATGAATAGATTATTTTTGAATAGATTTTAAATTAAAATTATATTTAAATAATCATATTATTAAAATATTATCAATTAATTATTTAATTAATGCTTGTTAAATATGATTGCATTTATCACATTACATTATGTGTCACAGAAAATATTTTTCTGTATCACATTAATAATTTAAGTGTGAAATAATTAATTCAAAATTCAATAATCTCAAATTAAATATGTATAATTCATTCTACGCATTAAATCTAATATAATGTTATAGAGGTGACATGGGGACCTATGAACCTATAACCAAAGCTTCAATAAATTTAACAATTAATTAAACTCTTTAATTAATGTGTCAAATTTATTAGTTTCAATGTTACTCCACTAAAAATCTAAAACTGAACTCTTGAGATTATAGTGAAATTACTCAAAGAAAATTAACGAGTAGTCCATTGATATAATCATTACATATAGGTTAGTCCTTTATAAATAGTTCATAATAAGAGCTAGGTTCAATTTTCATTCACCTCTCTTATTACATCTTTATTTTTGAGTTTCAATAATTCTCCAATAAACAGTTAATTCATAATCTTATTATGAACAAGCGCACTACTGTTCAAACCTCAAATTCTCACTTAAGAGAGCTATTTTTCTAACTTCCATAAGGAAGGAATGGATTCTATATCTATATCATATCATTCCTAGTTATTTATTACATTATGTTTCCAAGATGCTAAGTTATAATCTGTATTTAGACAAAACTTATCACACAAGTCAAAAAACATAATGTCATAAATAGGAGTCTAATAAATACTTAGGATTAAGACTGTCAAATATATGATCATCATAGTGATAAATTTGAATACTCTATTTGTAACGGATGATTATTAGAGATTCACAATTTATCTGGTCTAGTCCTATATAATCTCATTATATAAAGTACCTCCAATCCAATGTCTCTACATTAATAGTCTGGATAAGATTATTTCATTCTAAATGAGATTAGACCGTACTTGTAATATTTAATTAAAGATCTTAAACTTTAATTAATTATTTCAGACTATTTAGATTATTTCGGACTATTTAGCATATAACACTTATATGCTAAATTTATAGTCACATAAATAATTATGGAAATTTCTTGATGTTTATAAAAGCATTCATAATACATATAAGTAACCATAATAATTATAAATGTCACTTTATTTATTTATTAACAATATATATAATGTCACAGCTCATAGGGCACCAATTAAACCCCCAACAAGAGGCTCTTTCTTCTTCTTCCTTTTAGCACCCCCACTATCCCATGCCGACGGTCTCTCACTTACCCCCGCCTCGTGAACCCATTCGCCATTACCGGGGCTCTTAACCATAATTGAGCAAAACAACAATAATCACTCAATAATTAATACAGCAACAAATCCAAAAAATTGAAATAAAAACAAAGATAAAACAAACCCAAAACTTCAAATCAATCTCTTCAAAACCAAGAAAATCCCAATTAAAGGTAAATTAGCAATTTTTTCCTTTAATTGGTAACAAGGACAAGTAACCTGAGTCCACTGGCGACCATAGAAGCTGATCTCCCACAAGGATGGGCACTAAGAGTTGTTGCCATTGTGACACCCACCCCCCCCCCCCCCCCACCCACTACAACCGGAGACCCCAAGCGTACCCACCCCTCCTTGTCGCACCTCACCCCTTGTTGGACCTCACCCACCACAACCCACACCTACCTTATGATGCACGCCGCCCTTATCATGAAACTCACCATGACCAGCCCTATCAACTCCCTTTCCATTTGCTCTTATTAGCCCTATCGATTCCGCCGTCATGACTAGACACCGACGAAGGGGTCGTCGTGACTCTTGTTGAGCTCTTTCGCGTGGGTCTCGCCACTGCTGCAAGTCCTACGCATTAGAGGTATACAAGTCCTTCGAAATAGAAATTTGGATTCACAATAGAGGTCTTACTTCACGATGAAGATTTGGCATTACAACGAACATGTGGCTTCATGAACAACTTAGGCATCAACCGATGAAGAGGATGGGAATGGAAGGGTCATTATCGAGGGTGGAGATAAAGGGGGTGACGGTGGTGATTTTTTTTCTTTTGGTGGGGGGGGGGGGGTGGGGTGGTGGTGGTTGGGCTTTGGGCTATGGTTGAGCACTGAGGGCTGAACTAATTCAACAATGGTTAAACAAGGGGTTGCTGGGGTTTATAGGTCTGAGAAGGAAGAAGAGGTTTTTTTATTCAACAATACGTGGGCGATCAGGACTATGTGGCAACATTTGATTGGCTGTCATAGGTCACGCCAAGCCATTTTATTTGTTTTTATTTTTCAAACTATATTTACTAAAATAACTTTTAAGTGTTTAACATGTGAGGCTCACGAGATAGGGTTTTTAATGTCCTTCTATTAATTTAGTCATTTTGCACCTAAATTAAAAGGTTAAACCTAGTTAAATAAAAAAAAAAAAAGGAGAGAGAAAGATAGTATGAGAGAAATATGATAAATTAATATAGCAATAAAAATTAATAGGCCATAATTTAAGAATACGTAAATAATATATTTTAATAAACTCTAAATTTATAAGACAGTAAAAAAAAAAAGACCTAAACTACCCCTACAATAGAGTCACATTTTTCCTCTTTCTTTCTCCTTTCTTCTCCATCTTCTTCCTTTCCCTCTCTCTCTTCAGGTTAGACGCTTTCCTTCTAATCCATAAGCCACATTGATGAAACTGTAAAAGTGTATATTTTACAGGGTTTAAATCATTTATTTATGTTTTTATTTCTCGTTAAATCCTCTAATTAATAGCATTTTTGTGTTAATAGGTATTTTTGTATCTTAGTGTTAAAAAGTGTTTAAAAATGTGTTTTTAGTATTTTTTTTATGTTTAATGATATTTTTGGTAATTTTTAGAGTCGTTTCAGTGTGTTAAATATGTGTGTAGTTTGTAAAGAGTCAAAAACGTAAAAATAATGTTGTGTAATTTTATTTTGAATTTTAATGTGTTTAATAATGTGTTTTAAATTTGTAAATATATTCTACTATATTTTTAGTAATTTTTAAAACTATTTTTAAGTCTTAAAAATTATATTTGTATCAAACCATAAAAGACTAGCAATTTTAGAAGTTTGTAATTATTTTTGTGTATTTTAAAATTAAATAAATATTTTTAATATTTTTGTAAAATAATTAATTTTGTTGGTTTATTTATTTTAGATTTAAAATCTGTAGAAAAAACGGAGCAAAAAGGTGTAAAACGGACAAAATTAGACATCAAATGCATCAAAAACGATTAAAAATTCGAATTTGAATTCATGAGACACGTGTCGATTTATGGCCGTTGGATGAGCCGCCCAAACGATCTCAGCCGTCCGAGAAGAGACGCGTGTCATTTCTTCTGCCATTGCGCCAGCGTGGTCATAATCGTATCCACGTGTCGATTTCATTTGGCGCGTGTGTTACACGCTCAAAAAAGTCCACGCCCGTCAGAGAGTAGCTCTGGCAGTCTCCAATCATGTGCGGTCGTTCACACTGATTCTGTCCTTCCAACCGTTGGATGCAAGAACTTTGAACGATCTGACGGTTGGGAATAGTGGACTATGTCCCTACCTGGGCCCATTCTACCCACTTTTCTAGACCGTCGGATCGTATCTTGAAAGGTCCAGATCGTTCATTTTCGTGCTTCCAACTGCCGAGATGCAGAGAGTTACTAACGAATTCTCACTGTCTGCAGAAGGGCCCCTGAGTAGAAAAAAGTGAAGAAAAACAGATCTAAAGGATCCGTGTTTTATAAATTTGAACAGTAAGAAAATATTTAAAAATCTTCAAATAGTGCTTATTTTTATTACACTATAAATACTGAAGCCGAAGGCTTCAGTTCAACAACCAACGGGCCTTCGGCCCCAAAAAAAAAACAAAAAAAAAACAAAAAAAAAACAAAACTTTTCTTTTCCTATTTTACCCCCTTGGGTAAAAATAAATATATATAATAAAATAATGTCTAAATTAGTGTAGAGAGTCTAGTAAGACAGAGAGATGATCTTGTATGCATAGTATTTGAGTATGTATTTTAATTCTATATCTGCTTTGTAATGCTTATATTTTTATGGAATAAATTATATCTTTATGTTTTTAATAAATTGTTAATGTTGTTATGCTGCTCAATTTTTGCATAAATTCAATCATGTTTTTTTTTTATGTAATTTAATTTTGTTGCATAATTAATATTAATAATACTGAAGTCATGCTTATTTATTCATTTGAGTTTCTGTTGCATTATAGACTTGGACTAGTACAGTAAATGCTTGGTAAATCTTGATTATTGTAGACAGAGGATGACATAGTGTATTCTTAAGCCAATTAATAAGTCGAAGTGCTGCCGAAATTAATGCAATAATTTATTCCATTAAAATCTAATAATTTTGATTTGTTATTATCTTTTTTATCTCAAAATTACATTAATTATAATTGAGTAACAGCGGTTATAATTTTCATAATTAGTGCACTTAATCATTAGTGAGAGATGATTATTTTGCTACTTTTATAGGAAGACCCTACATTATGGCTTGTTATATTGTCGCTCTTGTTGACTTATAAACATAGTAAAAGTGCTTGCAATTAATAAGAAAGGATATAATAAATCAAATACTTTAGATGATTAATAATTAGAGTTAAAATTCTATACCAGTTGCGAAACATACAAGGGATTCTCAAAGTTTCACTGTTTTAATTACATGTTTTAAATTTTGAATTTTAAAAAAATCACAAAAATATTTCTTTTGTTTTAAAATTTTCTTTGAAAACCGCTTGCCTTTTTGAACGTTTAATTTCAATGATCTCTCGAGTTACACATTCTCTTTCACCTCCCTGTGGATATGACAACCTTTTTATACTACAAACGTCTGCCGTTTAAGAGAAACATTTTAGGGCGTTACCACACCACACATCACCATTCGAAATCTCCTCTCTCATCTCCTCTCCTCCCCTCTTTCTATTCTTTGCTCTTTTATACTCTATCTACCATTGTTCTACAAACCTAATATGTCCCTAATCTCATCATTGATCCTTATGCTCGCCATCGAAAGAGTACAACGTAGAAGCCATCGGTGCCATTGCAAATAGTTACACTCACGTTTGTTCTTTGCACTCTAGTGCTTTACGCGATCCTCGGACGGCATGACTTGAGATCTCGACTACATATAGATCAATAAAGGGAAAGAAAGAGGAGGAATAGCTGGTTTGAGAGAAAGAGAGAGGAAGTACACAAAGAGAAACCCACAGACAAGAAAGAAAAAAATTCAAGATCTCCACCAGATTGTAGACAATGAAGGGAGAATAGTTAGTCCAAGAGAAAGAGATAAGAAGGTAGATGGAAAGCATGAGAGAGAGAGAGAGAGAGAAATAGAAACACATGAAGAAGAGAGAGAGAAACACATGAACAAGAGAGAGAATTTAAGAAAAAAAAGGGAAAAAAATAAATCTAAGGGTAAAATAGGAAAACAAAAAAATTAAAAATTTAATGTATAAAAATGGCTTATTATTTTTAATAGTTGGTGAGCAGACTATTTATCTCTAAGGCTTCAAAATTTTGGCAAAAAATTGCATCAAATAGCATAGTTTCAATTCTAAATGTAAGTAAATAGCATGTTTTTTAAAATATTTAAGTATAAAGCATTTTTGAAAACATGTACTTTTTTTAAACACTTAAATTTTTAATTTTATCTCCTCTTTCTTCTTCTTTTTCTTTTTTTTTTCTTTTAGTTTTTGTTTTCGATTCTCTCTTATTGCTTTGTGCTTTTCTCTACATCATTCTACATAAAAATTAATTTTGTTTTAATTTATGGGGCTATTTAGTAAACGTTGTTATTTTTTGGTTTATTTATTTATATTCCCAATTAATGATGGCCTAATTCCCTCCTCCTCTCAATTTTTGTCTATTTACTATTATAATATTCTTAAAAAAAAAGAATTAAAACCAAACTGTACCTTTTTAAAAAGCTCAGAGATCTTTCAAGCAATTTATCCTAAATATTAATTAAATTAAAGATAATTTGACATAACCCATTTATGGCAAATCCATTAGGATACACCAAATCTAGCTCGGTTATTGATAAAGTGAATAGATCTGTCATTTCTTGAAATCTCTTTTCTGATTCAAAATTATGGTGTAACGTGTATCCCTCCTGTTCTGGTCATGGAATACTGGCTTACCAATCTTGATCGCTACAAAGGTCGATGCTACAGCATCGAGCTTGTTACTAGAGAAGAAAATCAATACATTGCTTCTGTAGCTTACCCCTTAGATATTTTTGGAGAAGGTTCTATTACTAACATGTTTACTTCCATTGTGGATAATGTGTTTGGGTTCAAGGCCCTTCTTAGCCTAACCCTAGACACTCTAAGATCCTTTTTTTAAACCTGCTCCCATTTTGAGTTAAGAGATAGATAATGTAACGCCCCTATATGGGGGTTAACAGTTTTTATTGAATTATAATAAAAATAAAAAATAAAAGTAAAACTTCAAAAATAAGATTGCCAGGGACTTAAATGAAAACTTTCAAATCAAAAATATAAATATAAATGACAATTAAACCACAGTTTAATGTAGCATCTTAAATTTAATAATATAAAACTGTCGTCATCATCATTTCAACCTTCAACATGTCTTAATATAGTCACAAAAAGTAACAATCAATGCTTACATTATCATGAAGAATATTCTTAACAATTGAAGCAATCCCAATGTAATATAGCTATATAGCTTCCTCAACTATTTTCCTCATAACCGCCTCATACTTAGTGAGTCCTAAAAAGATGAAAATATAAAGGAATGAGCGTCAACATGCTCAGTAGAGAAAACCATTACTCACCTCAAAGTTTTATTCTTTACCACATTAAGCCTACATGGTTCGTTAGTTTTCATCATTATCCAAATTATGAGATTTATTATGATCATATTCCATAGATACCATAGTTAATCATTACCAATTTCATATATATACATATATACAATTGTTACAATTTATCATTATTCCTAGGTATCAACATTCAATAGAATATCACTCAACTGATCGAAACCCAAATGAGCTCAGTTGATCACCCTCTAAACATTCCAAGGGTGTTTCGGTGAGGGGACATCAAGCCCCGAGTGCTCACCAAGTCGATTTCTATACAGTGTGTTCTGAGACTTGTGACCCAAGGGAGCGTCATCACCTCCCCTATTTTACCTTTTAGGGTATTCGTGCCCAAGGACGTAACTTCCGCCCTCTTCACGTCTCACAATTTTTCTATATTCATCTGTTATTTATAGAGTTAGTCTTCCTAACCATGCTTCTCAATTAATAACATGTGTCAAATCATTATGTTCCTCGTTGTACAATACAAGACGAGTTCCATATCATCACGTTATAGATATAATCATATACATATCTTACAACATAAAACAACAAATTTTAATTTATCAAAACCTTACAAAAGATGAGTAATAGAATCCATACCTTCCTAGCTTATCAACAATCTTTTAATCTCCGAATCAATTAACGTTAGCTCCACACTCCCTTGATCCTAAGGTATGCATAAGGACAATTAAAACTAAAGCATAACATACAACCACATTCGTAAATAAATCATGTGTAAATCCATCTTACTAGTGTGCCATTAAAGTTTTTATGCAAATTTCTTTTTAAATACCAAAGTAAAAATTTTTGTCTTAACACAATATAAAATGTATACAAGTAATCTATATATTTTAGTTCCTAATAAGATTCATAAATCACTTAAGATAGTGTTGGAAAGGTTACAAGACATTGAGGAATTAAGATGTGAGCAAAGTTGGGTTATTGGTTCAGGTTAGCAGCTGGTATACTATGGCAAACCAGCAGTATACTTTTGCAAAAAGAGTAGGATCACTATTTACAATCAGCACATGGGTTAACAAGTGGTTTACTTAAGATAAACAGATGATATACTACTACTGGCAAGTTTACTAGTTTCTAATCCAAAAATTAAAAAATTAATAGAAAATAAAATACAACTCCGGTTTAGGTTCATGATAGCTCGTTGGAAAGTTTAGGATGTCTACTTTTTTTAAATATGCAAACTAATTTACAAAATTAATTTTCATTTAATTTCAAAATTTAAAGAAATAGCCACTGCCTATAGAGGTATTACAAAGTTTATTGAATGTCAAGTTTTTCTTTGATCCAAAACCTATTATCCTTGTGCAAAGTCTCAAAACCATTCCAAAATATGTAGCATGCATTATATAATCACAATAAACATATTCTCATAAGTTTTATACCAAAATCATTATCAAACCATATTTCTAGCCTTTCTTGCAAATAATGATGAAAACATACTTAAGTTTGCTCTTCAAGCTCAAAACTTTAAAACATTAACCATAGAGCTATGGAAACTGGTTCTAAACATTCCTAACATGTTTCTAACATTGTTGTCAAACCAAAATAAAGGTTGGTTGTGAATTTTAACTCAAGACTCAAGTTTTTGTTCATAAATGCTCAAATATACATGTTAACATAATTAGAAATTTACATGAACTTTGAACACGAAAATTATGCATTAAACATGGAGAAAACACATACTAAAAACCAAGTTTAGATTAAAGAAAACCTACTTTAAAACTCCTTTGAAAAGCACCAAAGTTTGGATTAAAAATCAAGCTTGAACTCTTGACATTTGTTGGCCATGAAGGTGACGGTTTTGACTGATTTTTGGACAAGAATACAGGCTGCCTTGGGATTATTTTGTTTCAGCAAGAAGATAGAGTGGAAGACGTGAGAAAAAGATGGAGACTTTTGTGTAAGGATTGCTTGAGGTTCCCTTTGATCTTCCTTTACCTTGTCTCACCGTGGTAGAGAAAAAGAAGAAAAGACGAGGAAGGAAAGAAAGAAGAGTAGGGGAAAGACAAGAGACATGAGGAAGAAGGAGATTGTTAAGTGAAATAATTGAGAGAACATAGATGATAAGAATGAGTCTTATTTGTCTCCTCGGGAGACTTTAGCCCACATAATGCCAAAATGGCATTTTTGAAATTTATTAAAAATTTCAAGGCTTTTCAGTAAACATACTAAATAAGTATAGGAGAATTTTAGAAAATTTTAAAAAAATAGATAGAAATAAATATTGTGAAATAGATTTTAAATGAATTTTTTTTTATTGGCACACTAAAAATTAATTTAATTATCTTAATACCCGTTAGGAAAATAACAGGTGTTACAGATAACTAGACACATCCCATTGCACTAATCGAAGGCGTTTGTAGTGACTGAGGGGGTCGATGATCAAGAAGTGAGTCAAAGTAAAAACTTGCCTTTCCCTTGATCTTGATCATTATTTGCTGCATTTACTGAAAAGCTATTTCTAGCTTTTCCTTTGGTAGAAAGAAAATAAATGTTCGTTTGATCTTGATCTTTATGGATTGAAAAAAAGGGACTACATTGGATTTGTACAAGCCTCTTGGTAATATACATAAATGACTTGTTTTTGGTAATAGATGTACATTACTATATGAAAAATCAGGTGCGTGACATACATTGGTACTCCAGTGCATTTCCCCCTCTGAGTCAGAATAAATATGTTTTCGAACCCTTCTCAACCTTGATTCCGTAAGAGCAAGTTAGAAAGATTGAGAAATAGAACCATCTAATTTGATTCGTTCTCAATAGCTATGAGATGATCATCTTAGGGTGATCCTTTTGTTGACGGATGCCCTTATTACACTTGTAGTCTCTGAAGGATAAGAACCAACTACATAGTATCTACTTCGAGAATCCAAGTATTGTATACATCATTAGTCTGATCCTTTGCTTTGTAGGAACTACTTGTAATAACAAACTTGCAAAATGAATCTTTTTATCATAAAGAGATTCATTGTTCTTGACCATACTTCACCGTACAGTTAACACTCTTTGGCTCTACCCATAATTATCTAGTAATAGGTCTTTCACAACGGGACGCATCTATACAGTAACTGTATTTAATTATGAAGATTAGCTAAGTAGTTGACTTTGTTATGATTTAAACTATGATCATGAGCAAATACATAAATAGACTCCAAAAAGATAAGTTGGTATAGGATAAGTTGGTATAGGAGGTCATGTTTCCAAGATTTATCTAGTTCTAAATATCCTTGATATTCTACCATTTAAAATTAGATTTGAATCAAAAATATGATGTGCTTTATTGGGTTATTAAATGGTACATAGTATGAAACAATTAAAACAAGTTATGATAGTAAGAAAAAAGATCGATACTTCAAAAAAGGCCGACATTCTTGCTACTACTTTGTCTACCACTGCTCCCACAGGTGCTTCCCTCTAGGCAGAACGCTCCCCTATCGATGCATTTTTACATCCCATAGCTTCAGCAAATCATTTAGCCCTGTTCATCTTCGGTGTAAGAGAGCTCAATCAGTGAGTTATTACGCACTCTTTCAAGGGTGGCTGCTTCTAAGCAAACCTCCTGGTTGTCTCTGCATCCCTACCTCCTTTATCATTGAGCAGTCATTTAAGGGACTTAGCTGGTGATCCGAGTTGTTTCCCTTTCAATGATGGAGCTTATCTCTTATCATCTCACCTGTCGAATCTCCGATTATACTCTTACATACCAGGTTACTAGACATTCATGGAAAGGCACATTACAGTACCTGTATGCTTCTAACTAGAATCTTATTAACAATGGAAGCATATGGATTAGTTTGAATCAATATGGAATTAAGTATTTTCTACAATAGCACCATGAATAACACATAGCAAATAGCGCCTAATACCCTGGCAACTCCCATCAGATGAAATGGGTTCAATGTCCAATTATGAAACCCTTGGAAAAAGAGGATATGAAAGATCTCCCTCCAAGTCATCCATACGACTTTGATCGAATACGGCTTTCCACATAACTCTATGGGTCCGTTTGGTAAATGGATTCGAATTAGTGATTTGATTTGAGTTATGTGATTTGAATTAGGATTTAAATTAGTAATTTAAATTGTTATTCAAATTCACAATTAGATGTGTATTTAAGTTTTAATCTGAATATAGAATAAAATTAGAATTTGTGTTTAGAGAGGTAGTGAAAAAAGTTTTTTAATTTATTAATAAATCTAATAAAATTTTAATGTTAATGATTTTAAAAAATATGTAATATGAATCTTAATTTATTTATCTATTCACTAAAAACACAATGAAAAAGGAATCATCTCAATTGGATAACAAATGAAGAAGTTATGATTTTTTTTTCAAATATAGAAGAGAAAATTTCAGCTTTTTTTTAGCAAAGATATTTGAGAATCAAGAGTTTAGGGAGGTCAGAACTCTAAAAATTTATATTCTTGATACTCATTTGATTCAAATTTTTAAGGGAAATAAACACGTATCTAAAGGATTTAAGTTGTAAATAATTTATTTACCATTGTGCTTATAATGTAAATAATTCTTATTTACATAGTAAATAATTTATTTACATCGTAAATCTACTCTTTACTATAATTTTTTTTTAAAACCTGATATTTATTTTAAAAAGTTTCCAAAATTTGTTATTTTTCTCATTCTTTCTAAATTTTTTATTAAAAATAATGGACTTCTTTAATTTCTATTTGTCAAAGTGGGTCGTCAGCACAACCTAACCCTTGCATAGCACAAGAGAGATGAGGACTTTTCCTAAATGCCATGTTTTAAAGTTCCTTTTTTTTATAAAGACCATACATATTTAAGTAGGTCATAACTTAAACAAATAATATGAGTGCAGTTTAGCACAACCTTTTTTAATAGTAATATGAATAAACATATTTTTTCAAAAATAGGGCATAACATGTAATTTTCTCAAGAGAAAAAGGGCTTGGTTCAAAGAAAAAGAAATAGAACCCAGCCTGGCTTTTAGCCTAGTGAGCTCTACACAGACTGAACATTATTTTAAAAAGGAAATTTGCATAAATATCATCTTTTGAAACTTACATTTTATAAATCTTACACATTGTAAGTGTGGTACTCAAACATGTTATATGAACAGTAATGTGACACTACTTGTAAGTGTGATATGAATAAACACGTTTTTACAAAGTGTGGCATAATATGAAATTTTCTCATTTAAAAAGAAACCATATGGGTCGGGTCAGACCATAGGCCGAAGATCTAGGTCCAATTGGGCTTGAGTGCCTTGGCCTGCCTGGGTCTTTATGCAGACCTAGCATCGAGACAAAAGAGGCGGGCTGGTGCCTAGTCCATTTACCATGACTAATTTTGATAGCTCTAATCTTTTTAGGAAAAAAAAAACACAAAAATAAATATTAAAACAATTTATGGTAAAAATTACTGTCTATTGAATAAATTTAATTGGCTTTTCCAATCAAGTTACAATAAACCAAATTTAAAAGAAAATAGAAAAAAAATCCTTTGGAACCCACATACATCTGTTCATATTTTTCGTTTGGTACGTCAAGTCGTCTTCGTAATTGTAATACATAGCCTACAATTGTAATCTGTCCCAGGAAACGTGAACTGATTTGTGAACATAATAATTGTAATATGATGCATTATTTTGTCGCTGATTTCTTCAACAACACGACAAAATTTAACTTAAAAAAATAGGATGTGGTATTTCGTCGTCCGAAATTTTCACAATACGATAAATTACCTTTCAAACTTTACTTTCCTAAATTATCTTCTAAACTTAATAAGATATGCAACATAGCTAATAAATTAAAAGTTTAAAAGGCAATCAGCGTTTAGAGTGCCATCAAAACAGATTCATAAATATTTAGAGGATGAAAACTCTAAAACGTATAAATATACTATCGTATTCAACCTAAAAATTCAACCTTAGCCCAAAGTTTTTTTTTTTAATTTCTGTTTATGTTTTCTTTGGCAAGAAGCTGAAACTGTCTTGAAAATCTCTGAAACCGTCAATTTAATATTTTGAACCAAAACACATTCATGTTAATGCTGAATGATTATATTTCAAATTGGTAGTTAGGCTATAGACGTGGTAAGAAACATGAATGCACATCTATTGGACAATTCAATCCAAGAATGGAGAACATTTTTGACAAAATGGGTTATGAGAGGATGCTCCTCAATTATTCCACTATTGTCATCTTGAGTAAACACGAGTTTAATTGTGACACCTCAATATTTACTCAAATCAATAATGGCTTGGAAACTAGCTTGATAGAGAAAAAAAATAAAAAATAAAATAAAAAATAAGAAGAGTATATATCATCACTTAGCAGACATCAACTTTTGCTTATCAGTGGTGTACCAGAAAGATAAGGAAACATAATTATTTTGGCTTGAATTTTTTTGGGCATTTTTTAGGCTAAATATTACCAAAATAATGAAGCGAAGTTTGAATGAGTGCCATTTGTCTGTATGTATAAGTGGGTAAGTTAAGCATGCTTTCATAGAAGAATCCTTTGCTAAATTCTCTGCCTTTTGTTTTCCCAGGTAGCCCTCCACAACTTGCATCAGATTTCTGTCCGTAATTTTCCATTCCAGCAGAGATCAAATTTTGTTTAATTATTGCGCTTAATAAAGCGCCTTCCATATTCATCATCTATGGGCTTTTTGACCGTTTGATACTCCATCTCCCATAAAAGTATGGGACATAAATAAAAACGGCATGTTTGAGGCATAACATGGTACCCTATCATATCATATTGTATAATTTTTAGGAATAATCTCTAAGATTTACCTTTAATCTAATTTTAGTCCTCAATGTTTAAAAAGTCTCACTTTATTCCTATTTTATTGTTTTGTCTTGGTTTTAGTCCCTCTGTTAGTTTTGTGTTAAATATTTAACGGAATATTCTTAAAATGTTACACTGTAGTCCATAATATGTTATTTTGTATTATCTTTAGTCCCTGATCTATTACTTTGTTTTACTTTTAGTCCCTAATTTATTACTTATACATTGGTATTAATTTTTTAAAAAATTAAAATTCATCTCATTAACAATATGATAAAATTGTTTTTTTAATCACATGCATCAAAATCGTTATATCTAGTTTTACACTTTAGATATTTCAAATTTAGTTCCCAACAACTCTTGATTATAACAAAGAGATCAAAACTAAAACAAAGTAATATGTTAGAGAATAAAGTGGGACATTTAAAAAAAGTTTTTGTATATATTTAACATAAATTGACAGAGGGACCAGAACAAAACATATTAATAAATTATGAATTAAAGTGGGACTTTTGAAATGTTAAGGAGTAAAATAGGACTTAGGGTAAACCTCAGTGACTATTTGTAAAATTAACCTTAATTTTAATACATGGCGGTTTGATTTATATTATACTAAATTCTTAAATTCCACTTATGTTTGTTTTTCATTGTATTGTATTGCATTGTATTGAATTTTATTCAAGATAAACTAAAGGCCTTGACACTGACCTAGTTCGATTCCGTTTCCCATCCAAACCTAGCACTAAGACGGTGCTATCTAAAAGTTAGAGTTGTTCAATAGGAGTTTATTCGTCACTATTAATCAAATGTTGTATAAGTTATAACGTTGTTTGAAAATAATATATGCTTGTGTGAAAAAGAGAGTATGAATCTCAAGAGAGAGAAAGCGCATTCACGCAAAGTAGGTGGAGTAATCAGGATATGAATGTATGCCAAAATAAAGAGTTCATGGCCTAGTTATAAGGGCCTTGTTTCGACAAAGTGGTTTCCCGCTAGTAGGTAGTAGGCTTGTGTAGTGGCTGATAGAATAGGACACATGTCATATGGTTATTGGTCATGGATTTTAGACTATCTGTTGTATCACCTAAAATGATTCTCTAAACGTAGATATTTGTAATATAGAAAGATTGTCCTATCCATAGAAAGGTGGGTTTTTGAAAGATTGAAAATTTTCGATGAAAAATCAAAATGAATTTTTCAAAACAACACTTAAAAGAAAAAAAAAATTCTTTTGAAAATTTTAAAATAAGATTTTAAAATATAAAATTAAAATGATAAAGTTTTGAAAATTCCTTATTTGTTTCGTAACTTATATGAAATTTTAACTCTAAATATTTATTTAAAGTATTTAATTTATTTTATTTTTTTATTAATTACAAGCACTTTTACTAATTTTATAAGTCAACTTAAAACAACAATATAACAAATTATAATGTAGTAAATATTTTCCTATAAAAAATAGCAAAATAATTACCTCTCATTGGTAATTTTATGCACTAATTATGAAAAACTATAACTGTTATCACTACAATTATAATTAATATAATTTTAAGATAGAAAAGTTAATAACAAATCAAAATTATTATATTTAAATGGAATAAATTTTTACATTAATTTTGGCAGCACCTTGTCTTATGAAATATATGAAATCGACAATATGATATGTCATATTGCCATAAAAGACATTCCATAAAATTAAGTATTATTTCATTAATATTAATATTAATTATGTAAAATAATTAAATTACTTAAACAAAGCATGAATGAATTTATGTAAAAATGGACAGTATAACAACACTAATAATAATTATTAAAAACTAAAAAAATAATTTATTACATAAAAATATGAACATTACAAAACAGATATAGAGTTAAAATTCCATACCAGAGTATTCTGCATATAAGATCATCTCTTTGCCTTGTCAAATTTTTTACTCTAATTTGAGTATTATTTTAATATTAAAAGTGAGGTTGAAGAAGTATCCTAATAGTATCTCCCTCTAAAAGAAATATTGCTAAGTAAAAGACTTAGCAATTGAAAACAAGAAAGAACTGAAGAAAAGCCAAAAGACCTTTAGGGGTTACATGTAAAGAAGAGGGAAAGGGGGCGGTATATAGGGCTCAAAAATTACTATTCATGATTCTTATTTTTTAATTGTTTTATTATTGTTTTATTCATTTGCTGCTTGTCTCCTTAGATTATAATAGAGAAATTACCGATTTCTCTTCTCTCTGTGCTATTACGCGTTCTTCACCAAGCATGTCAGAGTTCGAGATCTGGTGTGACGTGGTTCACGGGGGCAGTGTGTAGTCTCGATTTGGAGCGTCTATTGCTTAATCCAATGATTGCGACTTTGGATTGAAACGCAGGCGAGATGGGACAAAGATATCTAATCTTGACTGTTGAACTAGGCCTGGTGTGCTGATCTTACGGCTGTGGAGGGAAGAGCACGTGCAACCTGCTGCATGTAATCGAAATGGTGGCCTAACTTAGTAGGGACAGCTGGCATTAGAACGAATGACCTAGATTGCTTTGTTGAATGGATCCAACGGTCCAGAGGCTGCCATGTGTCCTTCTTTTGATTTTTAATTTCTTTTTTTTTTTCAATTTCTTGTGCATTTAAGGCCTATTTTTACTTGTTTTCATACCGTTTTGCTCTGTTTTCCTTCTGATTTTAAATCTAAAATTAAAAATATTTACAATAATTTTAAAAATATTTATTTTACAGTAAATCGCACAAAACATACTAAAAATAAATAAAAACTTCTAAAATTAATAAACCTTGACAAATATATTATCTAAGACTCAAAAATATTTTTAGAAATTATTAGAAATATTATAAAACATATTTTTAAACTCAAATCACATTTTCAAATACTTTAAGATTCAAAATAAAATTACCACATATTATTTTTATGGCTTTAATTATTTACAAACTAAATACATATTTAACACACCGAAATGACTCTAAAAATTACCAAAAATATTATTAAACATAAAAACACACTACAAGCATATTTTTAAATATTATTACACTCTAAGACATAAAAATGCTTATTAACACAGAATGCTATTAATTAGATGATTTAATAAGAAATAAAAGCACAAATAAATGATTTTATCCTTGTAAAATATACACTTTTATAATCTCATCACCACTACATCCTGAGTAACTACTTGACTTAGTGGATTATAACTTTTATCTAGTGGTTTCCATCTTCAAATTAATCATTCTTTGATGAAGCGTATAAATCGACTACATTGATCATAAAGTTTGCTCATGACAATGAGTTGGATTAATCTAATCACACCAAAGAACGCATTTGAGTTCTTCTAAATAGGCATTGTAAAGACCTCTGCATGGCACCATCTTAGCCTTCAATTTGGTAATTCTCTTTCTTAGAAGTTTGTGACACCTGTCATTGACCATCTAGGCTCCGTACACGGGCCAAACCCGTCCATAACTAAATCTAAGCTAAACTTTATAAATAGGAGTATCAACTATAGGGGCATTCTTCCTTGCCTACCATGTGTCTCCCGTTGCTCTTCTCAGTCAAAACACTTACCTGAGCATTGGATTGCCCTTGGCATATATCACACTAGTGTCCCCTTACTCTAAAATTTTCTCTTTTCTTACAGATCCGACTAGACCAGGCAGAGCCATGTAGAACAGGAAATTTGACCATCATGCGGTCCTATATTCAATGTTGTGTTGGTTTCAAGCATCAACAACAATAAAAATATGTTTTAATATTATAAATTATTTAGCCCCACATCATTGTAGCGATGAGGCATTTTTTACAAACGTTAAAAATTTAGGGGGACTCAGTAATGTGTTTTGAAGTTTGAGAGACGAGGTAATATTTAGAGGATAGTTTAGAAACATATTTAAAAAATTCTCTTTTCACTTTTATACGCCACTTTATAAAGTTATCTAAAAACACACATTGTATTTTCATATATCACATTTATACTTTGAGATTTTGAATTAATGTTCTTTTGTTTTTTACTTATTTTTAAGTCAATATCATAGTTAGAACTTTTCTATGAAAAAAAGTAATAATTTACCTAAACTCAAAACGTAGGCATATAAATATGATACAATTTAAGATATAAGGTGTGCGGTTTTTTTTTTTTTTTTTGAACTTTTAAATCTAAGACACAATTTTCTTTTTTAAAAAAAGAAAAATATTTTGAGGGGAAATAATCCTTTTTTATAGCCAAAATAAGTACGAGTTAATTGGGAGAATGAGAAAAATAGCAGAATTTGGAGGGTGAATAAAAATTAGTAGCAGATGTTTTAAAACAGAGAAAATATTAGCACATTTTGTGAATAAATTTACAAAATGCCAAGAATACCACTAGGCAAATCTAAGCCCCTCTATCGTCCCTCCCGCTCTCTCTTTTTTCCCCTCTCATGTGCATGAGTCTCTCCATCTCTCTCTCCACCGGCCAAATACAGATGTTGTCGCTACCATCCTTGTCAACTCAAGTCACTCGTGAGAGAAGATTGCAGCCCCTAATCTCATCTATCGCCCATCACCACGCCGAAGAAAATGATGTTAAGGATGACATAATGTCAATCATTGTTATGCTTCATTCATTGTCGTTGCTCCACTATTGCCGAACTAGATATGTTGTCGACCATGAGAGACAGGAGAAAGAGAAAATTGGAACTAGATCCATCTATCACCGTTGAACCAGATCCACTCATCGTCGCTCTCTCATTGTCATCGCCATGGAAGATCGTGTCGTGGAAGACAAGATCTCAATTTTCGGTGCCAATCAACCAACTAAGCCATCACTAAGGGAGATATGGAGCTTGGTTGTAGAGGTGGCAGCATGTCACGCCCTAGAGTACAGAAGGTGACGTGGCATTTTAATTAGGATAATTAAGTGAAGATTTAGTTAAAACTTGGGTTTTAGAATTAAAATTTATAAATAAAATGTGATAATTTATAAATCTTTTATTTAAAGCAGGCAATTATAATAATTAAACAAATAAAAATAAAAAGTGGACAATGAGAAAATAATAAAGAAACAAGGACAAAAGAAAATAGATCCCACTAACCCACATTTGTGCACATACAAAATACTGATAATATTAAATTACAACTACATTCCAAAATGAAGAAATGAAGGTTAAGATTACACATGCCTTGATTTTTATAATTGAAATAACCTACTGTTTGAATGTCCTGTCTGTAGACTCTTCTTCGATCCTAAGTTGATATCCACCTAAAGGGGAAAGATTTTAAAACAAATAAAATGTGAATGAAAGGCTCAATGGGACTATATTTTTAGAACATTAAATTTTAAATGAAATTTCATTATTCAAATAAATGTATAGGAAACGAATTAGAACAAATAAATAAATAGTTGAAAATTTAATAAAAGTTTATCTTACCAAAACAGTTTATTGGTCGACTAGAAAGAATGCCATTTTCTTTTCCTAAGCAAACCATATAAGTAACACCACCGTAGTGGCCCAATTGAGTTTCAGGACCTGCCTTGAAGATCGCACTCTACACGACCCGATCTTTGATATGGCATCATACCCTTAAACATAATTATATATATTTCTCTATGATTATTAAAATCTCTTTTACGAAATATAATCATTTACATTCATTATGAGGTTTCTTATGAAAACATCTCAAGCTACTGTTTAAGAAACAAGTCAATAAAATCCCTTTTCTAAGCAATATTTGAAAACATTTTGATAAAAGCATTTTTAAGGCCAAAATCAATTAAACTAGGCTACTAAGGAAGGGGTAGAAGTCCTACCTCAATACTCGTGCCGATGTCCTACATCGAAATCCTGGTCTGCTACACGTTAGCTCTGCGGATCCACGAACTACCTTAATTATACAATGATTAAGTCCATTAGTATCTAACTTAAGGTGTCCTATGTCATTAAATTATTTCATGATGTCCTAGTGTGCCATTTGGGTTTATAAAATTATACTATGTTGTTAAAATCTAAATCGGGATTCAAAACGGTGAAAATGGGTGAAAAATAACAAAATCTCACTATGCCCGGTCGGCCTGTCGGTCACCCTAGTTCGGCCGACCGAACTGTACAGTTCGGTCTGCTGGAAAAACTAGGTCTGGTCGGTCGAACTTTTTCAAATTTAGCCTGCCAGTCGTATAAATCTGGCCTGCCGAACATGAACTTCGGCCTGTCGATCTAGAAAAATTTTAAAATTTTTCAGGTACAGGATTTTGGCCTCCCGAGCCCAAATCTTCATTTCAACCTGTTTTTCTCAATTCTCAAGCATGGGTAACATCAATCGATGATAGAAGAACATCATAAAACAATTTTAAACCAATTTAAACAAGATTTGGACAAAGATTTTAAAAAATCCCCAAATTAGAGAAAAATGGAGAAAAATGAAAAATTTTGGTTTAAATCCATTTTTTATCATACAAATCTTAAATCCTAGTTATTCTATGTTCCTTTAACTTAGATTAATGGTTTTCTAAGCTTAGAAAAACTTAGATTTCAAAATATCAAGAAATTTAAAAAATTAAAAAAGTTTTAAAATTTTGAAACTAACCTCGATTCAAAGCTTTAAATCGTGGTTGTGGTTGCCAAATCTTGTCTCGGAACCTTCAATCCACTAACCCGAAGCTTGAAATTGATTTTTGGTTTCAAAAATTTTGAGAGAGAAACGAGAGAGAGTGAGAGATGAGAGAGAGAAAGAGAGAGGATGAGGGAGAGCGAGAGTGAGGAAAAGAAAGAGGGAGAGAGAGATTTTATAAAGGAAAAAGGAAGACAGTTTTCAAACAATACCACGTCCTGCACGTGGTTTTCTAAAGTGGAATGTGTTGGTCATTTGATAAATTATTTTGTTTCAAAATTTAAAATAACAATTAAAAATAATTAAGAGTGATTTAAAACTCATTAAAATAATCAAACAAACATTAATTCAGAAATTCCACAAAATGATCAAGTTAAGTTTAAAATATTCATTATAGCATACTAATCTACTATTTTACACTCTAATAACACTTAATTAATTTCAGAACGTTATACAGCGTTGGTCGAACATCGACCATGGTGGTTTTCGAGCAATAAAGAGAGATGAACAAGAAGAAGGGAGCATGAGGGAAAAAAATAAGGAAGAGAGAGCAAAATAGCAAATTTTGGTTAAAATTAGTAAATAATGTCGTATGGTTTCAAAATATATAGTACATACAATATAGTGAGAAATTGAGATTTATCTCATAAGAAATTGAGAATTAAAATCCCAAAATGCTTTCACCTCTTTCTCTTCGGCACCTCCCCCTCTCATCCCTTGTCGACAATAATAGTGGCCATGAAATACTATATTTATAAGTTAATACTATATTTTCAAACAATGAAAAAATTTACTAGTGATGTTGTTGATTATCACCGGCATAGGTGATGTCGTTCACAACCGAAAATTATTGTATTAACAAATAAATACTATTTTTTATGTGAATACAAAAATTTAGTGGCAACTTCACCGGACTCGAGAAATACCATATTAACATATCAATACTATATTTTCATGTAAATGCAAAAATTTTTTGGTGGCTTTGCTAGACATTAGCTACACTAATGACAGCGCCAGCAGCTATGAAATACAATATTTACTTATAAATATTATATTTTTATATAAATATAAAATTTTATCGGTGACTTCGTTGGACCACTAGCAACCAGAAAATAGTATTTACTTTGTAAATATTATATTTACATATAAATACAAAACTTTACAAGTGACTTCACTGAACCATTGACGGTCGAAAAATACAGTGTTTACTTATAAATATTGTATTTACATGTAAATACTAAAATTTACCAGTAGCTTCGTCGGAAACCATCATCACCGACGATGACACTAATAGACAAAAACTTTATAAATATTGTATTTTTATATAAATACAAATATTTACTAGCGATTTTATTGGACCACCAACGACGAAGAAATACAATATATACCTGTAAATACTGTATTTATATTTAAATATAAAAATTTACTAACGATGCTATCAGACCACCTATGGTTAAAAAAAATAATATTTACTTAAAAATACTGTATTTTTACGTAAATGCAAAAATTTTCTAGAGACATGGCCATACATCATTGACACTAACGAAATCGTTGACGTTTGGAAAACGCAAAGCTACTGTATTTCTAGTTAATATTGTATTTTTATATATTGCCAGATGAACAAAATAAAGACAACAAATTTTAGCAAAGAAGATAAAAAATCTAATGAAGAAAAACTAATTAAAAGCAAAAACAAACCAGATCAAAAAGAAAAACAAAAAGCATATCACAAACCAAAACAAAGTAAATAGTTTTTTGTATTTTTTTAGATTTTTTTCCTTGTTCTTTCCCCTTTGTCTTTGCTGCTGAGCTCTTATTCGCCTAGCTACGCGCCACCCCCTCCGCCGCTCTCTAACGACATCGACCCCGAAGAAAGACTCCCTGCGTTTGATCTACATAATTTAGCCCTCATTGCATTGAAGCTCTGCTGTTTCTGCCACCAAACAAAGCCCAAAATCTTGGCCAAAGTCGAATCTTCATCGAATCTCAGTCGATGTCACGACAAATCGGAAAGCTGAGCAGAGAGCTGGGCTTTGTCGTCATGATTGTGGCTTTGGTGGTCACGATCTTGCAAGCTGACTCAAGCGATGCTCCAACTTGCATAACTCGTTGAAGATGCTGACCACAGTGATTGAAATTGGTGGTTCTGTCGAAGATGACAGACAAGATCGGCCATTGGAGGTTATTCCGTTGATGGAGGAGAAAGAGAGGAGAGAGAAACGGGGAGAGAGGGAAATAGAAAAGAGATAAATCTAAGTAAAGAAACAGAAAGAAAGTAGAAAATATTAGATTTGATTGTCAGGTATTTTTAGGTTTGTAGTTGCTTTAAATTACCGATTTATTCAAATATGATATTTATTTTACAATTTCATAACATCAAATATTATTTACTAAACAACTAATAAAATCTACTATTTGGTATAATTTTTTAAAAATAAAAGAAAAACAAAACATTTAGATGAATTTAGATACATGGATTTTTTATGAAATGAATTTAATTTTGGATTTTCCTTTTTTTTTTTCTGTTGCAATAGATGATGGAAAAGAACACTTATGCCTTTATAGCTTACCTATCAAAATGTTAACTTTTTTTATCTAAAATTTAACCGAATATAAATAAGTAACTGAAGGACTAAATTTAAAACAAGAAAATAATTTAAGGGTTAAATTAAAACACTTTTAAGTATAGAAACTAATTTTAGAAAGAGAAAAAAGTTGAACAACCTCTCATGCATACTCTAAATATAGAGAAGAGTAAATATGGAAACATATTCAAACTAGAAGTCATATTTCCATGAAATCTGCTATTTCCTATAAATGCCCGAGTTAATCTGTGTATTTCTTAATGGTCTAAGCAATTGTTGGGCCCACTCAACAGATTGTCCGTATGTTTTGCATGTTTCATCTCACCGATTCATTGAATCAAATCCTTGGGAAAGTTTCCTGGCATTGTGCCAAGTCCATCATCTACTTATAAGCTTGTATTACTGCTACTACTAAAAAAAAGGTTCAGTGTGCTTGTTCAAGAGATTATTTGCATATTTTGTTAGTGACGTGTCTTAGGCCAATTATGTAATAACCACATATTGATTTCATTATATTTGTATTTTATTAATAAAGAGGCATTTTCATTATTGTTTTTTATTCTAATTCTATGAATAGTTAATTTTGCCTAAGGTCAGCAAGTATGTAACTTGATAGTAAAACTCTTAGGTGAAAATTGAATTATATTTTAAATTATCCCTAATGGGTCATTATTATTGGGATAACAATCAATGAAGATTAGTATAAAGTTTGACTAATGATTGTGTTTTACTAATCATGTGTATGAGAAATTAAGTCAACTCATAGATACATATTTGAGAAATGATGTATTAGATCAACCCACTATGAGAATACTACATGGATAATTGTCATAAGTGATTCTCATCATAATAGCATTATCCTAGTCCTCTAATCTGAAATCACCATGGTTTCCTACATGACAAGTTCTATATTTTGACACAATATAATATTATCTTCAATAGGATGATGAAATGGATTATTGTTGGATATAAAGTAAATCATGTGAGGAATGTGAGTGATTAAGAAGGAATTTGTCTCTCATTTATTATGAGAGAGATATCTATGGGCCCCTCGATAAGTTAGACTAAAGTAAAATGTATGACCATACTGGAATGAATTGATAAGGGTTAT